>JASANZ010001809.1:0-17050 GCA_030849805.1 Sergeia podlipaevii | reverse complement strand
CTATTGCAAAAAGAAGAAGAAGAGGAACAAAGAATGCCGGAGATTTTTTTCTTTTTTCTTTGCATTGTATCCACGAATCACGATTGATGTCGCGTTTTTTTTTTTTTTTTTTTACTTGCTTGAATGTTCTATTGCGTGTAGGTGTTTATTCTTGATTTCCGAATAATTATCTTACAGATACACCATATGTAACGAAAGTAGAAAGTATGAGCAACCAAGGCGTTGATTGCCATGGAGCAGAGAAAAGGAATTACAACTGCACAAACGCAATATATATGTTTTAAGAACAGTATGTGCACTGCATACGTATTTCTGGATCTGTCGCTTCCTTCTCTATTTTATTAAATAAATAAATGATTTATAAGATAAGTTTGGAGCCACCGAGGCAAGATTATTTTGGAGAGGAGAAAACTTTGAATTGAGAGAATGTTTGTACTTGCGTAGCTATATCAAGTCCTACTTTGCGTGCAGAGAGAGAGAACAGAGCTGACATTCAAGCAATTCTTGTTTCCGCTTTTTTTTCGTGTGTGTGAGTGTGTGCGTGTGTACTTCATACGCGTTGACGTAGGAATCTAGGCGTGGGCTACGTGCCACTTTTTTTTTCGAGTCTAGTCATTTACAATTGATAAATACACCATACCAGCTAGACGTCCTTGTATTTATGTATATATTTTAAGGCAATGCATAGAGCGAAGATACTGCTACCAATGAACTCTAGAGCAGAAGGCGCAGGACAAAACGAGAAAGAACCTGTTTCCATAGAGGGTTATAAGCAGCGAGTACACTCTGCCGCCGTCGTCATCCCCATGGCTCTTTCTCCTAGAAAAACGAAAGCTGCAACACGTGCGGTTAAGTATGCTGGACGTACAGCGGGCAAGGATACCCACACAGCGAAGATTGAAGAGGAGGCCGCGAATACATGTGACGGTCATAACGACGATATCGAGATGGATCAAACTGGCACTGGAGATGCTATGCTTGCGACAGGCGTGGATTTGCTTTATTCTGGGTCTGACACTCACCATCACCACTGGCTGATGGCGGACGCCTTTCATACAGCGATGTGGTACACGCTAGAGTACGCTGGAGAGGCTATTACACCTGCGGAACTGGCTCTGTGCAGGGCTGTATTGCAGCTTTCTTCTACTTTTCCTACTGAGTCGCTGGAAAATCACTTGCCTAGCGGCACCATCGAAGCCCAGCAAATCCGTGCAAGTGAGAGCCATGATGGCGGTAGTGGCGGCGCTGGCTGTACCGGCAGTGTGCCTAGCCTAGACGCACTAGAGCTCCTAGTACGCCTTGCTCTTCGCAAACCTTTAACATTTACGATAGCACATCTGGAACAGCGGTATGGCAATGTTGATGTTGAGGGCACAGGTGCGGCGCCACTGGGGCTCGCGCTTCACGACGCGCTGGACGCTTTGTCACGCGTGAAACTCTGGAACGTGGCGCCAGCAAGAAAACGGAACGCTTGGAAAGGGAAGCATGACAGAAGTGACAATTACAAGGCAAACAGTTCGCCGATTGTATTTAAATACGCTGCACAGCAAATCGCGCAGATACTTATGTGTCGCGGAAGTGGTGGCACCACGAGAGGCGCTAGCCAAGGAGAAGAAAGCTGCGATGATGTGCTGCGTCAGTTGATGGGAGCGGTGAGAGCCTCCGAGTTGCGTGCAGTGGCTGTGTTTCTGCAGGACCATTTTGCCTTACGACGTGACAACGGTAGCGAGCGCTCTAGTGGTAGTAGTCGTGGTGGTATCTACGGTGAGCGTCCTGCCAGAGCTCAAGAGGACAATAATGAAGCAGAGGAGCAGCAGCAGGGAATTCTACTTTCTGATGCCAGTGCCAGCGTCAGCATGATTGCCCCGCCGACAATCCTTCAGCCACCACCATCACTACATGGATCTACCAGGCTTTCTTCAGCCAGTGCAGCACCAGAGATATCTACAGGTCTTGTTCCCACTCGCAAAGCAGAGCTCATTCAGTACATCATCACTCGGCAGTACCGGTTATCCAGGCCAGGTAGAGATGAAAAGGAATCTGTGGTGGTAGACGCTGATGATGATGAGGGTAGCACTCAAGAGGAGAGGCAGATGGAGGGTACTAACATTATATATAGCAAAAGCAGCACTACTGCAGCATTACCAATGTTGATGGACGGCGACGAAGCACAGGCACTGACACACGCGTGGCATACAGCTGTAGGGGACGTCTTGATGCTGCACCCAGAAGCGAAAGCAGCTCTCCAGTCGATTGTGGAGCTATTTCATGTGTTGTGTGGGGAAGCGGTACCTCTCTTCCAGCTTGGGGATGCAACGCTTCGCAAGAGCACGGGTGTGGTGCCTCTTACTGCATTTACAAGACTGCAGGTAAATGTGTTGCTCCAGCGTGTACAACGACTTGCGGTTCCACTAGAGCCGCTGTCACGAACTGATGGAGCGCGCGGTGCCAACGACATGAAACGATTCCCGTTGTGGTGGGTGATCCGAAAAGAGGAGAAGACTGAAGATAAATGTGGACTAGGTGCTATTGATCTTAATAATAATAGTAGCCCACAGCAGACATCGTTGCTAACAAGGAGGACAGCGGCGAAGGAGTTGATCCAGGCGACGTCTGCGGTGGTGGCGAGCAACTCCTCCTCGGGGGGAGGCACAACAGTAGAAGGTGAGAAAGATATAAACAAAATCACTGGGGTGCGAAGCAGCGGTGAAACTCATAGCTGCGTCGCGACAGCAAGTGATTCCGCTTTTTCCGCAGATGCGGCCGCAATGGCTACCGCAACGTTGCCCAGTGGTAGCACTGCAGGTGCCGTGAAGACGTCTGGCGCCGCCCCAGGGCAAGAGAAGATGCACACTTCTCATTTGCTTGTTGCTGCTGCATATGATGGGGATGGCGGGATACAGCGCACTCAAGCAACAGAGAGCAATGCACGTACGCTGCGGATGCTAGGTACGCTTCATCCCCTTCGGCGAAGACGCTCTCTGCGTATCTTTAGGGATCCCAGCACACTGAGGGCATATCGTGAGGCACTCAGCGTCTTCAAGGATTTATTTTACATGACAGATGGCGCCACCACGCATGCCCAGAAGATGCAGGCTAAGAACGCAGAATATCTGACTGCGACCTACGCACGAGTCATGTGTGCTGTGCGATGTCTGACCAGAGACCGTTCCACCACTAATGTTCCCTTTCTTGGTGACTCTTCACGAGGACAAGCCTCACACCACCACACGACGATGACCACCACCTCACTCTCTTCACCCGTGGAGCTCTCCGTGGGAGTGTTGCTGCGTCAGTACGGTCTCGGTGCGCGGCACCTGCTTCAGTTCACCCCACTCCACCGCTACTACTGCTGTCTGGAGCTGCTCTATCCTCTCTTGCAATCTATCCGGCACTACGCAGAGGCTAACACGTGTCTAGAACAGTTGCTGGAGGTGCCGGTCTACGTAATTTCATCCGCCGCCACCACTACGCCAACAGCGGCTCCTGCGGTGACATTTGCTATTTACTATCTTCCTCACAAGCGTGGAGAGTGGTGGCACCGACTGGCGATGAACCTTACACACATGAAGCAGCATGACAAGGCGCTGCGCGTTCTTGAGGACGTACAAAAGTCGTGGAACACAGACACCAAAGACAGAAGCACGGAAGCTGAGGCATCTCTTCGAGCCGCTCTGGACATATTTGTGCCTTCCGCGCTCGTCTTCTCTCTTCCTCCTCCACTCCCATCGGCAATTCCCGTTGCCTCCACCGTTGATGAAGTCCATCACAGTGCATCGTCGCAGCTGCTCTCCAGTACAACCGTAGATACAGCAACCCAAGCGCGCTTGAAGGCCAGTTTATGTACACTTCCAGTCGCTGTGCAACGCCGTGCGAGACTGCTACGCGCTTTATGGCCAGAAGAGGCCTGTGGGCCTAGTATCGAGCGAGGTAGCACTGGGGAAAGCAGTTGCAGTTTTCGTTATCCCTCCATGGCTGTGTATCATGCCATCATGGAGCACTGCCAAGCATGCTACTGTCGCCGCCAGGATCGCCTTCTCATAGAGAGCCTGCTGGCTTCTCTTCACAAGAAACAACGTAAATGGACGCCGCTGCCACAAAGGTTCACCAGCTTTACGGATAGTCTTGTGGAGATCCCTGTGCTAGTAGTGGTTGGTATGCGTGATGCAATGGACAGCATGTTATGGCGCGACGTCAAGGCTCGCTTGCCGCCGGATAGCGTCGAAATTTTTGTTCTGCGTTCTTTCCTCGATCAGATGAATAGCAAGCATACCAGCGTCAGTAATGGCGGGCATTCCACCGCTGCCTCTGCTGTTGCTGCTTCGGGCATGGGGCAGAGAGCGATCACCGGCAGCGATGGCGGAGGCGCGAGCACAGTAGCGGCGGTGTGGAGAGGGCTTCACTGTGAAGGAGCGTGGATACGCTACATTGCTCACGTGCTTCTCTTGGACTGCTATAATTTTCCCCTCACGGCACCTCTGGGGGAAAGAGAAGAGGAAGAAGAAGAGGATGAGTGCCGCGATAAAACACTCACGTGGCTCTCGCCCTTTCAAGATGATCCGTTAGATGTCAAGGAGGCATTTGCCTTTTTGGAGCGTCGACGCGGCGCTATTGAGGCTCGACTGAACTACTTTGAGACGTGCTCGACGCACACCTTGCTTCGTTACGCACGTCGCCGTATCCGTGGAGCAGTTCCAACTCGTGACAAACCACGAGACCCCACTTTTGTCGATCCCAGAGAAGCGAAGCAAGATGGCGGCACGCGTGACAGCGCAGCAGTAGATCCGTTCCTTCAGGGCGGTGAGAACAGCAATAGCGTATTGGCGCTAGGCTACTCAAACCATGCGCACACCGGCGTTGACACTGTGAATGCAGCTGTGACCTGCAGTAGTGAGAGCTCGTTACTTCATTCCGGGTTTAGTTGCTCTTCCAGCAACGGTGAGGCAGGGGGCTCTCCATACACTCATGATCACGTGCTTGCTAGTAAATGTGGAGTCGATGATGAAGGAGAAGAGGAGGTTTGTCTTTACCAGCCACCTTCCACGCTTGTACCAGCCACACACGGCGACCATGAAGGCAGTGGCATGTTGCACATGGAAGGCACAAGCAATAATCACTATGAAGCAGCCATCATACCGTTGGCACTCAAGAATGCACAGCATGATCTTTGCGAGGCCAAGAAGGTTGACGTTGGCAGGTTCCCTCTTTTAGAAGTGCTGCGATGTGTTCCTCGCAAGCCGCTTATTCAACTCCTGCGTTGTTTGTATCTCAGCCCACTCTCTGAAGGGTACAGCGTGCGCTTCTCGGGGTTTCCTGATCTCATTTTGTGGGAAGAGAGGCAGCGGCAGCAGCAGCAGGAGGAGGGTACAAGGAAGAGTACTGTCAAGTTGCCGCTGGATGAGTCCTTTCAGCATCCTATCGTGCCTACACTGAGGCCCTCTTGGATCCCAAGCGATGACACGAGCGACAGTGAGTCTGAAGAAGGAGAAGAAAACAGTAGCAGTAACCACAAGGAAGCTGATCATGTACGCTTTAGACTTATGGAAGTGAAGAGCCCATCTGACGTGCTCAGCACCAAGCAGATTACGGTGAATGACTGCCTGAAGAGGTGCGGGTTTGACGTCAGTGTCGTTCGTGTGGTGGATGTTGACGCAGAGAAGCCGCGCCACCGCCCTTCTGGCGGTATAGCAGCAGGCAAACGTAGTAGCATCAGCAGCGACAAGAAGCCCCCAGCCAAGCGCTCCAGGTCAGGTGTGATGCTACATCCAAGTGATCCTCCCTCGTGATATCTTGCTTCCTTTTCTTTTTTTTTCTTTTTTTTTTTTGTATCTTTGCAGATGTGGGGTTGCTCGTTATTATTATTATTATTTTACTTTGTGCCAACCAGAGATTTTTTGTTTGTTATGTTGTTATTGTTGTTGTTGCTTTTTTATTTAATGGAAAAAAACTTTGACATATCTGCTTGAAAGTGTTTGTGTGTGTGTGTACGTGCGTGGTGTGATTTTTTCCGTTCTTTTTTCTTTTTCTTTTTTCACATTTTCTTTTCTGCATCTCTCTTCTCCATGACAAAAAAAATTAATCTTCTCGATGAAAGGAAAACTGCACGATAAGTAACATTGCGCTGCTATGTCTAGGCACTCACTTCGTGTCTTCCCCACTTCTTTTTTTAAATTTTTTATCGCGCCATGCTTTTCTCTTAAAAATTTGGTTCTTCTTGCATTACCACTATCCTCTTTCATCACTCTGCATTTATTATTATTATTATTATTGTTCTTGCCATTCTTATCTATCATTTTATGCACACGGCAAAAGGTCCGTATATATGAATTTGCTGCTCTCTTTTTGCCTCCTCCCTCCTCGCATATACAATTTTTTATTTATTTGTGTGCATGCGTGCTTAACTGCAACTCATGCTGCATTTAAACACGATTAACCAAAATCAAAAAAAAAAAACATAAATGAAAATCCCTTTATGTCAAGTAAGCATATGAAACCAATTTCTATCGTATCTTATTGTGCCCAATGCTCTCATACCACACACATTCTTCGGCGTTCAGTATCGTCCTCGCTCGCCGCCACCTGCATAGCTAGTACCACCACTGCTGCTACTTCCTTTCACCATTTTTCAACTCTATTACCTCTGTCACTGACACGTCACACCTCTAACTATCATACGCCTTTGTTTTGCCGATTTAGCAGTCCGCACTCATTGTCTTTGCTGACGTCGCGCATGAGCGGCTCGACACTGCATAAAGGGGTACGCGACGGTGCAGAAGAAGAAGAAGAAGAAAACTCATGGAGCAATGATCTTATTGCGGCGACTCCTTTCCGCAATCTAGGCGAGGGTTTCGCGGTGAAGTCGGATGTCAACGGACGCATGGGACACGGTAGGACAGAGACCCAGCAAGGTCGCTCCTTCAACGACGTCCTCCGCATCATCGATGAGATGACAAGCGGAAGGCCCAACCGATGCTCCGATAACTTACAGATCACACAACGTCTTATCGATCGCCTTGACCTGCAGGACGTGATGGGTCGCATCCGCTTTGTGCATGTGGCAGGGACCAAAGGCAAGGGTACGACATCGGCCTACACAGCCGCTCTGCTACAGGCGTACGGATATAAAGTAGGTCTCTTCACCTCTCCCCACCTTCTTGACGTGCGCGAGCGCATTCTAGTGGATAACACCCTCCTCAGCAGCGACACCTTTGCTCGTTATTTTTTTGAATTTCGCGATAAGTACAAAGCCCTCAAGTACTCTGAGAGTCAGGTTGACCGTGAGACCGCATCTCGTGCAAACTTCTTCCGCTTTATGTTTCTTCTTTCACTTTACATATTTGGTGAGGAGAATGTACAGGTGGCGGTGATGGAGGTCGGCCTCGGCGGCCGCATCGATGCCACAAACGTGATCCCCTCCACAGTTAGCGTGATTACTTCGTTAGGGTATGATCACATGGAGATACTCGGCGACAGCATCGACGGCATTGCAGAGGAGAAGGCGGGCATTATGAAGTCTAACGTGGTGTGCTTTGCCTCCCCCCAACTAGACCACCCGGGCACACGAAAGGTGCTTGAAAAGCACGCGCTCGGCACACCGTGTCCTCTCGTCCTTCTTGATAAAGATGTCCTGCCGATATTGAACTGGCCTCGTCTATCTATCGGCGGTGATCACGCTGTAGAAGACAGCAAACTCGCTCTTCTCGCGTCCAGGTACATAGCCGGTATTCCTTCCACGATCCCACTGGACGAGGTCGAGCGTGAGGTGTTGCAGACAATGACCTTCGCGGGCCGTTCACAAGTGGTACCCATTGGCGGAGGCGCCGGCGCCGACATGACGCTGTACTTGGACGGCGCTCACACTCCTGAGAGCCTGACACATGCGACCCGTTGGTTCCTTGAAGCCAGCGCAACACACACCGGTGATGATAACCCGCGGCGTGTTCTATTGTTTTACACCTCGCGCGACCCCCACCGCGTGCTCAAGGCGTTTATGCCGTATATTTCACACTTCTGCAAGGTTGTGGTAACACAGCTCGATAACCCCAAAATGACTGCGACTTCCGTGGGCAAGGACAACGAAGCTGCTCGCGGAGCCGCGGCACTAGAGGAGATGATAGCAACAACGGAGTGCTGGCGGAACATGTACCGCGAGGTGCCGTGCCTGCCGTGTGCGAAGCCGTTTGGCTCAATTGATGACATGCTTGAGCTCATCGTGCCCTCGGTCACGGAGGGCGAGGATGCCTCGAAGCCAGCTCAGGTCTTTGTTTGCGGTTCATTTTATCTTCTAGGCAACATATTAGTGTTATTGCGAGACTACAAGGGAGACGGCAAGCTCCAGAGCGAACAGGCTCGCTGTGCATGAAGAGGAGGAATAAAAACAATGACGGAGCGGGAAAACGAGCGGCTTTACTGCTTTCTTAGAGGTGAGGAGGGGGGGGGGAAGGGTAGCATACCGGCGACAATGATGATTGAGGGATAGAAAAAAAAAAGAAGGTAAACAAACTCGATACAGAAGAGTGTTCTCTTTCTCTTTTTTTTTTTTGATTTTGCACTTATCATCCATTAGCGTTTGTGTCACTCACCCATGCATCTTACTTGATCTGTTTCTCTTACATTTGTGTATTTTTAGCAGGTACTTTTCCCTTTTCTATTTGATAAGAGAGTGAGGGTGTCAATCACAGTATTCAGTACGCAAAAAAAAAAAACATACAGAAAATAAACACATAGCACGTAGAACCATAAAAAACGAAAAAAAAAACTTTCCTTCTGAAGTCATTTTGCTAGCTTTCACAAAATACACCATAGGAGGCAGCGTCCTGATGAAAGATGTGGGTATATATATATATATGCTTGAGATGGTAGCTGCCTCACGATTTTTTTCTTCGTTAGCAATTGTATGATAGGTCACCTATCCACGTCATCATTACTATATCGTTTCATTTATTCAAAATTTTAATCTCTTTGCTCTTTCTTTCTTAATGCGTTTTTTTTTTCTTAAGAGCTTGTCATTAGAGGCAAAGAGAGAGTAGGGAGAAAGAAAAAAACAACAACAACCAAAAAGACAAGTAGAAGTGAGCATTGAAGGTGTTCCTCCCAACCTTAGTCATCTTTATCATAAGTAGAAAGCAGCTACAACCAATACACACACACACACACCTTCTTTTTCTTTAGTTGCAAACCAAAAAAATTATGTCCTTTACAGTGATCCCCACGTGTAGCCAAATGGCTGCCACTTTGACCCCCGAGTCGGTTGTGTCACACGCCGTGTGCGACGTAGCGAGCGAGGCACATGCTCTGATCAAGCCTTACATAACCGAGGGCGACTGTATTATCAAGACCGCGCACTGTGCAGCGTACTACAGTGTCGTTGCATTTGAAAGTGGCGTGCTCCTGCTGCTTGCCCCGCAGGTGCCAGAGCGGCACGGAACTGTAATTTCATCTGGCGGAGAGGCCGTCGTGGACGTCGCGGCTGGGGACGAACACATTGTGTTTTGCACCGTCTCCGGAGCGGTGTACTCACTCGGGTATGGTAACAAGCACGGGCAGCTTGGTGACGGTAATATATGGGATCGGCTGCCAGAGCCGGAGATAGAAGGTAGTGCTGATGAGGAGGGCAGCAATGGTGCGAGCGCTGCGGTACGCATTCCACGCCTTTCCCAACCGCGCCGCATCGCACGATTTGGGCTTGCCATGGGCGGCAAGGATGCCACAAACAGCTGTTTTGATGCCTCCCAGCATGAGACCAACGGAGAAAAAGACAACGACTACGGCAACGAGGAAGACGACATGTACATGTCTCTCATTGACGCTGACAAGTTGCCCACGCGACGCCCTAACCGCGCTGTCTGCATTAAGGCTGTAGCGTGTGGAGCACAGCACACCCTTCTACTCTCTTCCAGGGGCAATGCGGTATATGGCTGTGGGCGTAGTCAATGTGGGCAACTCAGTGGTCGCCGCATCATTCCCGCACAGACCTCCTTCCGCTCTATCCAGCTCCTCTTTGGCCTCCCCATAAGACAAATTGCAGCCGCTGGCTATCACAGTTTTGTTCTTCTGGAAACGGGCAAGCTTCTTGCATTTGGGGATAACACGTGTGGACAGCTTGGACTGGGCAACACTCACAACGCGGTCGCGCCAACGCCCGCTACCTTTCTGGACTCTAGCATCAAGACACAGAAGAAGCAGGCGCAACAGGGAAAGCCGCACAAGCCACCCCCCATTCTCGTTAGCGTCGAAGAAGCCGCCTCGGCGTGCTCGCTGGAGCAGCAGTCCCCCTCCACTACCGTCGTGCTTACACCCAACACCGAGAACCTTACTCGCGCGCCATCACAGGTCACGGTGAAGCGCGGGCGTTCCACCACGTCAACACAAGACACGAGAGCAAATCGGCGGCTACTAGATGCCAAGGCCTACAGCAGCTTGAGAGCTCCGCATGGCTCTGCAGAAAGCATGTTCTTCCCACTGCGTGTGCCACGACTGGACGCTGAAGCGGACCCACGGCAGCCGTGCATCGTTGCTGTGTGGTGCTGCGCGACTCTGACGGTGGCACTCACGAACAGAATGGAGTGGTTATCTTGTGGTCTCCCTCTGTCGCGTAGCTGGCGCCAGGGTGGGGGCTCGGCTTCAAGGTACGACGAGTACGGCGCACTGGGTCGCCCTCTTACTTGTGTCTCTGAGGCATATTCATTTGGACTCATGCACTGGACGAACTCCATTCAGGCTGCCATGAAGGCTCAGGGTTACCTACACCCCTCAGAAGTCGCGCCTGAGACCAGTGATACTGGTTCTATGTACAATCGCGAGGGCAATGCGATGGATTTCTCGTCCACGGCGCCGGCTCGTGAGCGCCTGGAGTGTTTCTGCTATCCCAATGCCGTCATGGTGAAAATTCCTTCCCGCGCCAAGGCAACGCTTACAGTAGGAGATGACGACATTTCCCCGTCCGCCGCCGCGGACCTCTGCGGCACCGCCACAACTGTCATATTTGTTCAGAGTAACGTAACAAATGCGCTCTATGAGGTGTCGGCCCAGAGCTCAGAGACGCTCACGGCTTCGGTGCGTCACCCAGAGACAGAGGAAACGGGTGGGTCTGCAAGTAGGAAAGGTAGGCTGCTGCGTGATGCGCAGAGTGGTGCTATGGACGATGACTCTCATATGTTCAGTCTTCTAGATGTGGATAGCATTCTGCCTTTTCAGCATTGCGTCATTGCATTATAGGCGTTGAGGAATATGAGGAGGGGAGGAGGATAGATAGATAGATAGAGAGAGAGAACTGCTTTCTCCTTATCCTTCTCCTTCTTTTTTTTCTTTTTGCGAAGAGGAGCAATGAATGAAAGAGAAATCGATGTAGCGAGTGGACACGCGTTGCTTGTGTGGTTTTCTCCAGGTATGTATCAGCTTTATTGAGGACGATTATGGGAGAAGACATCAACAGCCATGCACTGCTGCAGAAACTGCAATGTATATATTTTTCCTTTGTGAACCTCCACGATCAGCATTATGTTGTGTGAGAGTTATGCATAATCAATCAATTTCCAATTTTTTTTTTTGAAAAGTGCCCCCTTTAACATAACTTGTTCAACTGTTGACAGCAAAAAAAAGAAATGCGAACATGACTTGCGACTGGGTGGCGCATCAGCAGTGTACCATCTATCTGTTTCTTTACCCCCCCTCTCTCTCTCTCTCTCTCTCGATACTTTTAGCATGCGTTTGCGGAAGTTTGTTCGTGACTTTCAAGGACAAGATACCGAGGGAAACCTTAGCAACAGAACTTTTGTAGACTGCAACATTTTTTCTTTTTCTATTGCTATAAATTAATTCTATTGCACGCTCTTTTTTTTTGGTTTCTGTCTGTGAAGTGCGCTACAATAAGCCACAACTTATCGAATTTTGTTTTGCTCATACATATTTTTTCTCCCCTTATTTTCTTTCTTCTGTACGGTACGCATTCAACAATATGTCGGCTGCAAGTACTTGTGTGCATGTGTTGCTTCGTGGGGTCTCAGAGCATCAGATCAACGAGCATGCGGGGTTGGACAAGGGCGGTGAGGTTCGTCTTGGCCTAGTAGCGAGCCCTAATGAGCTTGGAGCGTGGGGCCGCACGGACCCACTTCTCCTTTTCCATGACATTGCTTCTGGCGCATACACAGGCACAGCGTTCCTGCCCGCAGAAACACTTCAACTGGCGTGTTTACCAACTCACAACTCGCTTTTGTCCTTGACACTTCCATGCCGCCTCGTGTTACTTGCTTCTCAAAGTTCCTCCACTGCCGTCCTGCCCACGTGGGAGATCGTAGCTGTAGATGACATCGAGAGTACCCCGCGCTCGCTTCTTATTGAGTGGCAACCAGGCACAGATACGGCATGCACTGCCACGATGGATCTTTCCAGTGCAGCTGTCATACACTTTGCCAGCGCAGCCGAACACTTTCCGAGTCTTCACGCACTGCGCCACAACAGTCCAGTTCTCTCCTTGACCATGTATCAGAACGATCCAACAGTAGCGTATAGCCATCGCACGTTGCAGAGTCGCCACCACTACAGAACGACGACTTTGCCCTTCAGCGTTGTGGCCGTGCAGCCAGTGCCGTTGACGGGAAGCTGCTGGTCTGATGACCGCTTACCAGTTGCTGCGCCACTCTGGAAGAAGGTGAAGACTGGAAAAGAAGCTCACAAGTCTTGCATCGACTCTGTCGCTTGCACCACGGAAGGGTGGTGTGTGCGGGGTCTACACAGTGCCAGTCCAGTGAGCGTGGCTGGGTGTCCCTACATCGATAGTGACGTCACGCAGCAGTGTTGGCACTGTCTCCTGAGCCTGCGTGAGATGGAGGGCCATGCGCTGGAGATTGCGCTTGAGACTGACATCACCGTTCTTGTTGGAGGTGGCGGGCACGAGATGGTGAAGGCGATGGGTAAGACCGTGATGACCGCGGCGATGCTCAAGCAGAACACACGCGGCACACTGGCTCTCCCTGTGCAGTGCAGCTTTGCGTCCCACAGCGCTTGGGTGATGCTCCACGTGCAGTATTTGGTTTCATTTCCTTACAGCAATGGCCGTAATGATCTTAGCTACATACGATCTCGCGCAAGCCATCAGAACCAGCTCACGCTTCAAACCCTCGCTGGTCACCGCGGCCTCGGTAAAACGTACACTTGCGGCTGGAAGCGTGGAGCAGCAGGAAAGGCGAAGCTTGCGGAGAACAGCGTGGAGTCCTTCATTGCTGCCCACCACCGCGGTGATCAGATGGTCGAGTTTGACGTGATGCTGACACGCGATGGCGTCCCTGTTGTCATTCACGATCCCATTGTGCAGCTCTATGCCAAGGTTGGGGCCCGCAAGCGGTGCGCAGAGCTTGGAGCAGGAGCATCACTCCCTATCGTAGATACACCGCTGAGTGACGTGCACGCTGACCGGGCCATTCCTGTTCCTGTGGCCGTTTGTAATATGACAAGGGACCAACTGGAGGGTATTGTAGCCCGCACCTTTGACCCATGCGGGCCTCCTCCACGACTGAAGCGGCTCATGCTTTCCCACTGGGAGGACATATTGCTGCTGTCACGCTCACAGCTAGGGGCGCATGGCGGCGAACCTGCCTGCACTACCAGTCTAACAAAAGGGAAGCGAGGCAGGAAACCGGAGAAGACGTCACATGCCGCCACTGCAGCAGCGTTAAAGCCCAGCCATGGTAGCCGTCTGCTGCATCGTCAGGAAAATATAACTAACCACCTTCCCACGCTTCATGAGCTGTTCAGTCGAATCCCTGCCGATCTACGGGTCAACTTGGAGGTAAAGTATCCCTTTATGCCCCAGTACGACGCAAACCTTTTTCTTCAGACTGATGTGTTTGAGGTAAACGGATTTGTGGATGCTATCCTTGACGTCGTCTTCGCTCACGCGCCTCGCCAAGTCGCCTTCAGCAGCTTTGATCCCGATATTTGCATCGCTTTGGCTACCAAGCAGAGCCGCTACCACGTGTTGTTTCTCAGTGATACCGAGGAGCGGTTCGACCTCAAGGACTACCGCTCCTTCTATATTGAAGGCGCTATACAGTTCGCCACTCTGCATCGGCTTGCCGGAGTGTCCATCAACTCAGGCACTTTGTGTGGCGAGAATGAGGAAAGGCAGAAGACATTTCCCCTTCACGCGACTATTCCCTCCAACGCACTCCGCAACACTGCACAGCAGACCCCAGTAGCTACGGAGCTCTACACGTTTTCTGAAGAGCAGAACAAAGCAGAAGAGGAAAAGCAAGATGGAAAGGGTTCTCTGAGTTATACCGAGTTTGACTGTGCACCTGGGGCGGCTATTGTGGCTGAGGCACACCGCCGAGGCCTCAAGGTGTGGACATGGAGTGAGAGGAACGGTGACCTATACTTTTCATATTTGCAAGCAGCGCGTATGGGGGTGGATGCGATCATAACCGATAATACGCCCTTGCCCGCAGCTCCTGCACATCAGTAGAGAAGGCATATAGGCACACATTTGCATGCATGCGTAGTTGTGTCGCATTGCTTTTTTCTTTTTTATATTGCAAGTACGCTTTTTTTTGTTGTTGCTGTTTAATGAGTGAGAGATCATATATATTTGTCTGGTTGCTCTTGATTCATCTTCTTCAGAACGAAAGATTCTAAACACTCAGTGGATTCTGCTGATACTTATCCTCTGTGCAGATGTGAACCTCTAGCACAGATCATCATTTAACATATACAATTTTCATTATACTTTATGTCTTGCTTTGTGCTCTATTTTTCTTTATATACATAAAAATTTGCTATTTTTTTTCCCGGTGATACGCACACCACGCAGTCCATAGCAAACGCACACACACACACACACACACAGACGCGCGCGTGCCCACAAATTTTGACAAGCAGCCCCATCGCACAGATTTTTTTTTTTCTTGTTTTTACTATACAAATATATACACTTGCTTTTGCAGTTTAGTATATAGGTAGTACACTTGCATTTGTCATATATATATATATATACACGCGCATACATACATACAGACCCACATACACTTAACCATGACAACTGGTAATATATCGTTCTTTCCCCTTGTGGTACTCATGGCGCTGCTGGCATCAGCCACCACTACCCTTGCCACCCCAGAGTACGACGTACAGCTCGTTCAAATCGTTCACCGACATGGTGCTCGTTCCCCGCTTGTACCGTATAACAAGACCCTGATCTGTGGTGAAACGTTCCCCTGTGGCCATCTTAACATCCCAGGACAGATGATGCTGGTCAATGTTGGTCGCTTTCTTCGTCGCCGCTACACACAGGATACGAGCGTGGTATCCCCGGAAAAGCCGTTTCTCGATACTGACAGCTACAACTTGACCATTGCTTACAGCCGCTCCACTGATGTACTACGGACGCTGCAGAGCTCCAGCGCTCTTCTCCGAGGCCTTTTCCCTCAAATCTCGGCCTACTATCCCGCCATTCACACCGTTTATGGCAAAACGGACGATCTTCTCAACGTTAACGCAATCCCTGCAATACGTGCCCAGAACAACTTTGGAGCTGAGGAGGAGGAGGCCGTCTGCAACCTCGTCGTAGATCGCCACTTCACCACAGACATGCTGCGCGCCATTGGCGCGGAGGTGCACTTGGAAGAGTACTGCAGTTCTGTGAGCAATCGCAGTCGGTGCGCAACTGACCTGTGCGATGTCGGTGAAGCCTACCGTTCAACAGGACAGCTGCAGGAGCCTGGCCGCTATCCGCAACTTCGCGAGAATTTGGACAAGCTCTGCGCTGTCACGGCGGCTTTTTACAAGCATCGCTACGTATACGATGGCAATAACCCGATCCATCAGCGCACGGGAAGCTACGGGCAGGGCTTGGCACAAGAAGTGCTGAAGCACATGCGGCGCCACGCACAGGGGGATTCAAGCTACCGCTTTATTGAATACAGTGCACACGACACGACCGTAACACCCTTTGTCTCCACGCTTGGTGACAACTCTTACGAAACAGTCATGCCGCCCTTCGGCTCCACCATCGTGATCGAGCTCCTTCGCAAAAGAACGAGCGGAGAAGCTGGTGAGGAGGATGTTCCGTACGTGCGTGTGTTTCGTGGCCATCCTGGCGAAACTCCTGAGACCGACTACGTGTTCGCCTTGACCAGCTTTCACATGCAATGCGTCACAGCACGTGGGAAACTCTACACTGCGACGAACAACGTGTGCCCGCTTGCCGACTTTGCACGTTTCATCGACACCTCAAGTCCGACCACAGCGGCTGGCTTGTGCTATCTAGCCCCAGTTTACGTGGAGCGCATGGGGTGTCCACCTGAGGTCGCGGCTAGTGCTCGCGCACGCTCAGGGGTTGCACCAGACACTGCCGAGCAGAACTCTCTCTCTAGCGAGTGTCTTTTCTATCGCACTCAATGCCCAGCCTTTGCCTGTGGTCCCGGGTACACGCTCAACGCTGTTGACTATGGGTGCTATAAGACTGACGACGGGTCTGATGATGGCGGCTCTACGCATAGCGGGGTATCGGGCGGCGTAGTAGCTCTCATTACTATCATTTTGTTTGTCGTTGGTTTTGTGGTGGGAATCGTCTTCCCATATGTTCGTGGCTACATTCAGCGCCGACGTCACAACCCAGACATCGAGGTGACGATTGTTTAAAGATGATTTTTTTTTTTTTTTTAAGGGAAAGTCAGAAAAAAAAAAAGTAGATCTACATGATCTCGGAAGAATGGGAAAGAAGCGCGTGCGCGCATACACAAGGTGTACGTTTTTTTTTTTTTTTTTGGCGCTCTCAGTAGCACGTGTGTAGCAATAGTTTTCTCTTCTTCAACAGCAAAATGGGGTTACTTCAATACATTGCTTAAAGCTCCAACATTCTATGTTCATACGAACTTTTTAAGTACTTTTTTTTTTTTTTGCATCAAACACAGCCCATTATCAGCACATGAATTTGGCTTGCAAAGTATCTTATTTTTTTTCTTTGTCCGCATCCTTTTTCTCTCTCTAGGAATATATATATATGAGTTAGATCGTCCACTTCTTGAGTATCTTTTTGCGAATTATATAGTGAGCC
>JASANZ010001808.1:0-16869 GCA_030849805.1 Sergeia podlipaevii | reverse complement strand
TGATCGCCAAACATACTCGGCAAAGAAAAAATGATAATAAAAACAGCAGTCTTTCATTTATTTGCTGAACAATACAAAATAATATATAAAGATTTAGAAGCAAAAGGTCTCTTGTTTGTTGTATGCCGTCAGTGTTAGCAACCTCCAGCTCTTTCTATATATATATTCGCTGACATGGCACGCTCGCTTCCCGGCACAAAGACTGCACATACATAACACGTGACACGTACGTCAAAGAAAAAAAAATGAAGGTGAGTGGGAGAAAGTAATAGAAATGATAAAAGTCACTACTCATATATATATATAAATATATAAAGATGCGAGGCACATGCTAATAGACAATCCACACTGATATATTCAATACAAAAGTGCCCAAGCTGCTCTATAGCGGAGGCACACACATACACACACATAGTAATTATTTATTTCTGTTCTCTATATTATTGTTTTTTCTTTTAAGATAAAATAATTCACCCCCTTCTCGTTTATGTTCATATATCGTAATCGTTCTGGCATTCTCCTTGGCATTATTACCAACAGCATTCATATAGATTTAAAACGTGACATTTTCTATTTTTCGTCCTCTCGCTCTCAGATGCGCATATACATCCTCGTGTTTCAACCAATTACAGCACACTCACGCTTGATGAGCTGCGTAGTAACATAGTAGTGAACAATGGGGAGATAAGAAAAAAAAAGAAACCTACAACACTAACAGCAGTGCTCGACTGTGATGCATTTGAGATTTTTTTTTAAAAAAAGAAGAAGCAAAAAACAAACGTACGACCCGCTCATCAAGGGCAAGACATAACGACTACAAGTACATGGAAGAGGCCCACCCTTCTTCATTCATGAGAGTCATCGGAGTCGCTGAGGCGGCAGCAATATTGTCTCGAGGAGGAGGGTACTGCACGCCCCACCTGTACCACACCCGTCCTTCTTCCTTGTTGGAACGACGTTGAATATACAGCACTACCGACACCGTCGCGCTTTTGCTGTTGCTGTCCGCGGGGTTCGGGCGGAGTTCACGCGAGGCCGCCGGGTCAAGAGGAAAAATGCATGGGAACCAGCTGTACATGTCGGTAGTGCGATGCGTCGCCTCCGTAGACACCATCACCGCGGCCTCGTCCGCCTTGAATGGAGAGCGGTAAAGTACGCTGCTAAAGAATCCGGCAAATGCGCTGCAGCGGCCCTGCGGTGGAATCTCAAAAAATATCGCCGCCTTGCGCCGGAACGTCGAGCCACTCGCACTCATCGGCGTCGCTGAGGCACTTCCTGCCGTGTTGTGGTTGTTGTTGTTGCTGCAGTTTCCACCACACCAGCCCGCTCCGTTAGGGGCAGCAGCCGTAAAGTGTGTGAAGGTCCAGCAAGGCTGTGGAGGAGCCAACAACATCCCACGCGACAAGTTACATACAAAGACGGAATGGTAGAGCGCGGTGTGACGGTCGGCGCAGTGGGTCGGCCGCACCGTGAGCCCCCTCACCGACGCCTCCGCGACCGCTTGCTCAAAGCGAGCGGAGTGCATAGGAGCCACATAGGCCGTGTAGCTCTGTGGGATGCTTATCAAGTACGGGTTGTCTCGTATTCCCTTCTCCGCTTGCAAGCACCTCAGCTGGTTGTGGAAGCCTTCTAGACACTCCGGACTGAGCTCGTTGTCGCCGAAGCTACCTAGCAGCTCAGAAACCACGACGTCACAAAGCCCAAAATCCCATGGAAGGTGCAGCGAGTGCCGTTCATCGAACACATGTCGGCCATCTGCGACGATGACTTCAACAGAATGGCCAAAGGTTTCAGCAAGGTGTCGCCACTCAGCGTCACACATCCAGCGCAGCTTCGTGAAGGCTGCTGCAGGCGGATTCTTCTCAATTGCAAAGAGACGAACGCGAACACCGAGGGTGGACGCAGCGGAGAGGCATTCATCAATGAGAGGTCCACGGCCACACCCAAGAAGGACAATATAAAGACACTCTCCTTCTGTGCTCACAGTAGGCACGTCGTGTTCCGCGATGTAGTCGGCATTGATGTGTTGATGATGGGTCTCCACCCCCATATCTACCGCCCAGTCCCGCGCGTATCTAAACACTGCCTCGCGGTACTGGGCGTACTTGCTCGCGTCGCGCTCGAACACCTCGTAGATGCCGCTGGCTAACTGATGACCCAGGGGCTGCAGCGGCAGCTGAAGGACGTCTTCAAAGCCGGCAAAGATGTCCCGGGGAGCATCCACAGCCGCAGCAAAATAGAGATAATTGATAAGCGCGTAGTGGTCAAAGAAAAACCCGCTAAATATCGGCGCTGCTCGGCGGCGTAGAAGTTCCACTAAGAAAGTAACAAAAGAAACTCGAGGTGGGTAACAGGTGCTCCACCTCGCTGCGTTGGAGGGCATCAAATCTTCCGGAAGAGAATACACGTATCGCCTGCGGCACTGCTGATGTGGTTGCTCTTGCTGCTGCCCAATGGCGTTGTTGTTGCTGTCCCTCTCATCGCAGCAGGGTGGGGTAGCTGTGCTTGTGCTATGGTGGTGGTGATGGTGGTCCTCACCCCACAGCTGTCGTCGCAGCTCCTCTGCGGTCTCGGCATCGTACAGTTCCACTTGAGGATCCCCTTTGCCAGAGTCATCTCTCGAGGGCAGTTCTGCACGGAACTCACGACCAAGTGAGCAAGGACTACTAAGCCCGGAGATAACCACCGGCTCTGCAGTGCGAACCGCCGTACCGCCGCCACTCTGCACTGCCGTTGCTGCTGCATCGCTGCCGCAAAAATCACGAGGCGCGAGCAGCTGCGCTAGGACCGTTGCAGCTGGTACTTCAAAAGCCACCACGTCCTCACCTAACCACTCCGTAGATACGGAGTCCCAGCCACCGTTGCTAGTGCCGCCGCCTCCGCTGTCACCACCAGAGAAATAAAGCAACGGGAGCAGCACACCAATAGTCTCCCTGCGCATCATGTTCTGTGCTTGCCCCGCGCTAGCAGAACGGATGATGTACCGCACACACGCCGCGTCACCATTGCTCCCGATGCTGCTAGCCTCATCAACGTCCGTATTCACAGCCGCTGCCATATTCGCAGGGCCACGCTCACTGTCCTGTGGATACACCATCACCTTATCGTATCCGTAGAGGAGAGCCTGCTGAAGTCGGCGAAGCTGCCTGCGGTGCGCCTCTTGATGCGCATCACAGCGCACCCACACCTTCGCCGATGGACTGGACTCAATAAATTCACGCAGCACCTCCGCGGCCTCACAGAGCATAGCGGTGTTAGCAGCTCTAAGAGGACTTGCAGCTGCGGCTGCCTCACCTCTCACCACAATATCCTCAATATCCATATCATCGCCATGCCATAGATCTGAGTCGCTGGCACTCACAACAGAGTCCTCACCCCCGCCACCACCGCCCACCTCGGCAAGCAGAGGAAGCGTCACGTGCACCGCCTTGACCCCAAGAAAGGACGCCAACTGGAGTTGCTGTTTAATGCACGAGCGTGAGTACGCGGAGTCCCAGCGCAAAGGGGTGACAACACCGCACATGGACTGTGACCATTGCTGAGGGGCTTGTAGCAGTCTCCACGTGCGCATCACCTGCTCTTGCTGCTGAGGAGTCAAGGGGGTAGTTGCTGCTGCTGTGGTCTGAACATTGCCCTTTGCACTGTGATACGCACCTTGAATGAGAGCGTTAAAAGGCAGCAGCGCTTCTGTCGTTCCGTCGTGGCTTATAGTAGAAATCGTTGTACCTGCCAAGCCGGGGGGCAGAAACTCACTAGGATACTCCCCGAGACAGAACATGCCAAAGCTCGCCCCGAACGTTTGCACTTGCTGCAGTGCGCCTGCTAAGGTCGCCTCTCCTCTCACACCATAGTACCGCAGCGCAGCAGGTGAGAAGACACGGTTCTGTTCCCACTGCGCTTGAAACCGCCTCGCTGCGAAGCGGCAGTAGTCCTCCTCAATGGCTGCTTTGCTTGGTTGCTCATTCAAGGAACTAATACCTGTAACGTCCATAAACATGGAGGTATGCCAGCAACAGCAAAAGGAAAGGAAAAAAAGTACCTAGAAGAGAAGAGACAAAGCAAACGACAAAAAAAAGGTGCTCTCTGGGAGATCTTCAATACGGTGTATGTGTATGTGATGAAAGAGAAGAGAAGAGAGTGAGAGAATGGGTTCGAGCGGTGAACAGGCCTCAACTCTAGGAGAGAGAGGAGGGGGGGGGGGAGTAAGGGGTAGAAGGAAAAATAGCGGATACGTAAATGGCCAGTAGNAGGAAAAATAGCGGATACGTAAATGGCCAGTAGTGTTACAAGAGAAAGAGAGAGAAGCACAAAACGAGAAGAAAAAAACCTAGAACGTAATTTTAAGAGAAAAACACTGTGTAGAGTGTAAGAACAAAGAAAAAGATTTTTGCTAATGTGAAAAGACAAAAAAAAAGGGATCTCTACGAGTAATGTCCTCTCAAAGGGGAGTAATATAACAGCGAATGGCGTGGGCGACACGTCTCCCTTACAAAACAACAACAACAACAACAACAACTTTGGGTGAGAGTAGGAAGAAAGTAAAGCGATGCAACTGTGAACAGGGCTAAGAGAAAGAAAAAAAAAAAGAGGATGCTATCTTCCCCTTTGTCTTCCTAATCAGCTCTATATACCGTCTGTAAGACAATAAAACTAATAATGTTCACTAAAAGTAAAGACAAATATGACTCCTGCTCACAGATCGTAATAAAAGGAGGAAAAAAGTACTGCTGCAAATCAAACATAACAAAGAGAAGTTAAAAAAATAAATAAGAAGAATTGAGTGAGAAAAAAAAGTGGCAATATAGCAAGCAAAGAGAGAGGGAGAAGAGAAGAGAAAAAAAAGCACAAATATATATATATATATATGATCCACATGTTTCGAGGACTGCGCCATGCCAAATCCTCACTACATGGCGCATGCCTACTATCTTAAGAGACCAGAGAGAAAAGCAGCGATGTAGCACTACCCTATTTCAGCGCCATTTTATAGAGTTAATTGTTTTTTTTAATATATAGTTCATTTCAGTTGATACTGAGTCGAACACAAGCATATGTAAAGTCTTCATTCATAGTCGTCTTCTCCACTCTTTAAAAAAATTCCTTATGTTGTTGCTTAAAAAAAAAAGAGAATAAAAAAAATTAAGAAAAACTTGCTGATAAATGCGCAGATACATATAAAATGGAAAGAAGTAAATGAGAAACGGAAAAAAAAAGAACTGTGAGCATACAACAATGCGCTGATACACACACACACACACATATATATATATATATACAATTTTTCCTTCGTAGCAAAAAAAAAATGCTGAACAGCAGTGGCAGAGAGAACAAAAAAACGTGCTCTCGTACGTGCCATAAAACACAACAATTGTGCTAGTCGTGTAGAGCGAAGAAGAAGGCAAGTTTGCTACATAGCTAACGACAACAATGATAACAAAGAGTGTATTAATATATATATATATATATCTTTTTTCTTCATTTTTTTTCTTCTTCCTTTCTCACTCATCCTTTGTTTCTTCTTCTCCTCAGTGGCCTTACATTCTCATACCTCACTGAGCACACACACACATATGTAGGGAGGGAGGAAATAGATAACTTACCGCTCATGTTCAATCGTTCGTGAAAAAAAAAAAAATCATCCACGGTAGATAGCACACGAAGGCTCCTCCTCCGACAGGCGCAACTTCTCACGCATAACGATAGCATAGCGTTGGAGAGAGAAGGAAAGAATGGATGCCGTATATAAGCAACCATTCTACAGCTGCACACACACACACAGAGACAGAAAAAAAAAAGAAACATATATATGCGTCGCGGAACAAATCCACCTAAAGGTGAAAGAAAAAACAAAAAGAGAAAAAAAACATACACACACACACTTCTGGTATGTATCCACAATAAATGATACCGCGCAATATCAGTACAAGAAAAAAATCAAAAAAAATAGTGCCTACAACAACAATAACAGTAAAAAAAAAAAGATGATCATAACACGCTAACACATGTACTGTTATACAATATTTACTTTCCTTTTAAAAAAATGCGAAGTAGTCTAAAAATGTGTTTACAACACGACTACGTTTCGCTCATCTTTATATATAGAAAGAGTTAGAGTGCCTTAACGCGAGGCGCTAAATCGGCGTTCTCGTAAAAAGCAACTGTCACCCTTCCTTTCATTCCTTCTTTCTTTTCTTTAACGTAAGAAAGAAATGCCAAGGAGGTTATCTCTCACGTACATAACAGTGAGACGCGCACTAAGCATCGAGTACCTGCATTATATATATATATGTATGTATAAATATATATTTAAAGACATACACCTGCATTTTCTTTCATTCCTTCCTTTTCTTCTCTTTCCTTCTCCACTCTCGTTCTAGCCTACCATCATAAGGCTCCCCTTAAACCAATTGCTATTTTAATTTGCTTTTTTTTTTCCCCTCCCATCTTTCCGTAACCCCGTCATTTCGTGATGCAAATCTCTCTCTCTCTTTCTCCTTAGCACAAGTCACCAAATTTTTACGTCGGTAGCTTTTCGCTGAAGATAAAACTCAAAAAGAAAATAAAGGGGGTGAGGAGGGAGGGAGGGAGGGAACAACATCCAAGTGCAGCCAAATGCAATTATGTCTCTACCCCCCACCCCCTCCCTTACCTTACCTTCTCCTTTCCCATCCCCTCCCATCTACATAATCCCGATATGTCCCCACTTCTTTACAAAGATGATGTATGCAGAAAAGGAAGCAGAGTTAGAGTGTAGGAAAGCGGGGGAAGGGAAATCACCTCGTGTGGCCAGCGCGTAAGAAAACAAGAAAGTTGAAAAAAAAAGGAAAGGAAGATGAAGAAGAATGCCTTAATGAGGATTTTTTAAAGGAAAAAAATTCTTCTCTCCACCTTTTCTCCCCCTCATAATAACTCTCTCTATATGTTTCTTTAAAAGTGCTCATCCTATAATAGTCATTCATAGATACTTCATGCATCACTTGGAGAGACAGCGAACAACATCAAAAAAAAAAGCAGTAAAAAAATTACCACAACGAGACAAAAGAATATATATATATTAGCACCTTACACTATCTTAAAGCTCGCTGTGGTGGTCATTGTGGTCAAGGGGCTCAGGCTGCTGCTTCTGACCCTCAGGGGGGGAGTGGATCTGGGTGCCAAGCACGGTGAGACCAAGGACAATGGTAGCAATGATCTCCATGCACCAAGCAGCGACCATGAGCGCAAAGCCGGCTGTGTACTTCACACCCTTGCGGTCCTTCATCCTATCACCGCACATCTCATTGTTGTAAACCGCAGCCACGCAGGCAAAGCAGATAAGGCACGTCACATCCGCCACGCAGCACAGAATGAAGGCTGGGAGCGTAGGGATCTTGCGGTGCAGGCGAGTGTTGAACAGAAAGCCAAAGATGAACGCAGCGAAGGTGACCACAGTAGAAATCACAGCAAAGGCAGCAGCGGCTTGCATGTGGGAAGTGCGGGTGCTGCATCCAAAGGCGGCATCACCGGTCTTGTCGTAGGCGATATCACCGCAGAAGTTACGTTGGCCCCACATGGTGTAGCATCCATGGCCGGGGGTCTGGAACTGAGCTGTAGGGGTGGCCACAAAGGCAAAGGCCCAGACAACAAACTGGAGGCAGGTGAAGACGAGTGCACCAGTGCTGAAGCGGATCACGGCCATGTTTCCTTTTTCCCTTTTTGTATTCTCTCTTTGATTTAGCAAAAGATGATTTGTAAAGAAAGAAATGGGGGTGTCGCGTTGGTGAACTTGAAAAAAAACAAAGAACAGAACTAGTGTGTGACTGGGAGTGTCGTTGCTTAATATTTGAATCTTTCCTTTCTCTCTACTTTTATGAAATAAAAAAAAATATTATATTTCAACTATTTTTTTTTTTTAGTTTGTAGAAAAAAGTGACACGGAATTTTTTTTTTGTAAAAAAAAAAAAAAGAAGAAATAGTGAATGACGGGCAGCTAGCAAGAAAAGAAAAGAAACAAATATATATATATATATATATATATATATATTGCTTGCCATGAAAAAGATGCAAAGGACGCTGTATGTTGAATGTGCTGGCGTGCTGAAAGGTTACGAGTCAAAGTCAAGTTTTTTTTTTTTTGTCGCTCTCTGTCTTAGGCACACACACACAAAAAAAGAAGAGGATAAAAATAAAACAAAATAATGAAGAGGCGAAAACCAAACAGGTAGCAACTCCGTTGCATTCATTGAGAGGGAGAGAAAGGGGGAGGAGAGATAGACATTACACATCCAACATATAAATAAGAGGTGGTGGTGGTGGTGGTGTTATGCATATTTATATTTGATGCAAGAGCAAAGTGGATAGAGATGGAAACAAAAGCAAAAGAGCTATATATAAGCACGTTCAACTCCTTCGGTATAACCGTCATTTTTAAAAAATAAAAATAGAAGAAAAAAAAGAATGTATCAATAATTTATCTTTAGATAGGGCAATTCAGATTGATTCGTCTTCGTTTTTTTTTTTTTTTAAAGAAGAGAAGCATTCCAGATGAGTGACAAAAATGCAAAAATGCTTATAGAAAAGTAACAACTCTCCCCTCCTTCCTCTACTGCTCCTCTAACAAGATAAAGTTTCCTTCTTCGTATCTTCGTGGCAACACACACATGCCGCATATTGCTTCATTGCTTTGCTTGCTGCTACCAGACGGCACTACTTCACCACTGCGGCTTTACGTTCGTGGATGAGTTGCATCACATCCTGCGAAGAAAACGATTCCGCTGCTTTGTGACGAGATGTATTTGCACTCTTTACATCTGTCTTCGACATCGAAGCAAGAGTCGATGGATCTGCCGTGGCGATGTGGCCCTGCTTGAGTTCCTCCAGTCTGCGCCACTGACTCTCCAGCACGAGCAGTTCGTTGCGAAGGGAGAGCGACTGCCCTGACAAGGCGAGTGCAGTCGAGGCAGGTGCTGCGCGTGATGGCGGCGAGGATACCCGAGGAGTTTCTTGCTTATGCTTATGAAGGTCCTGCTGCTGCTGTTTTTCTAATGATGTTTGCTGTGGTGGCTGGAAGAAGGACTTAGTCGTGCCTGACACACTCGCAGAGATGGCTCTAGCAGATCCTGTTCCCTTCTCTTGCACTGATCCCTGGCTACGCACCTTTCGCGCCGCCTTCGCACTCATAGACTTCTCTGGCTTTGCGCTGGGGTTCATCGTATTCGCTTTGCTGGCGCACAGTTCCTCATAGTTTGCCCTAAGACGCGCGTAGAGATCTTCGATGCCCTGCAGAAACTCTGAGGCCTTCACATCTGCTTGGCGTGCCTCCAGCAGTAGCTGCTGCTGCTGCTTTCTTTTTGTAGTCGTACTAATTGGCGTGGGGGCGGATACAGCAGAATGAAACGACACTCGCGCGCCACCTCTGCCCCCTTCCTCCCCCTGATTGGCACCCAAAGCGTCATGAGAAGTAAACCGTTTACCTGCTGTAGCGCTAGCGCGAGCCTTGGACACAGACGATGATGACAAAGGTATAGGAGGCTGCTGGTTGCGCATAGCTTTTCGTGTATGAAGCCTTGCTTCTTCTTCTTCTTCGCGATGGTAGTGCTCTGCTGCGCACGCAGGGCACGACGAACAGTCACTGCCACTGTCCTCCTCACCCCTCTGCATGTACTGCTGCTGATGGTGCTCTTGAGCTCTCCCTTGCTGACAGTACGGACACTCGACTGTGCTATGCGCAAAGCCGCTGTGGTCGCTGCGGTTGCTGGCATTATCACCAAATTCTGGCAGCTGTGGAGGCATAGGAGGCAACGGCAGCTGGGCTGTGGCAGCTGCCGCCCACCACTCTGGAATTGGAGGTGGATAGGACTGGCGGCTCTGATCCAATAAAAGAGAGGATGAGCCTTCAGTCAAGTGACGAGGAGGAAGCGGAAAGGCATGCGGAAGAGGTATGTCCTGCGGGGTTGGCCAGCGTGTGTGAGAAGGGGAATAGTCGGCACGTCGCGAGGCTGCTGGTGCTGTTGATGATGAAATGTTCGGGGTGATCATATGATAATAGTGCGCAAAGTAAGAATCTTCTACGTTGCCATCGCCCCTGATGCCATAAATAGGTGGGGGCGGAATAGAAGGGAGGGCAGCAGTGCTTTCAGGCCAGGGAAACATGGCAGCGGCAGTATCGGTGGTAGCATCCACAGGAAATAGGCGGTGCTGCTGCTGGTGTGAGGGGGATGATTGTGTATGGTGATGCATATTGTGCTCTAAAAAAGGAAAAAAAAAGTTCTAATTGCAAAATAATAATAATCTACAATCTAATCAAACAGAAAAAAAAAAGAAACGTCTAACTATCTATCTATCTATCTTTTGGTGCCTGAAGAAGAAGAAGAAGAAAAAAAAGAAAACATCAAAATATTGCGAAAAAACAAACAAGTAAAGTATGTTTAGTCAGAGGATATATAATAGTAGCAAAAGACGGAATAGCTTACATGAGTTGAACATAAAAAAAAAAAACAGTTACCCTATCAACCTCCGTTGTTCTGAAAAAAAAAAAAAACATGATTACGTCTAGTGGCTGTGAGTGAGTGAGTGTCTTTGCACGCAACTATCATATGTGGCGATCGTTCTTTACGTGTCAAACAAAAAAAAATATTAAACAGTAAATAACCAATAAAGAGAAAAAAACCTCTGGGCCCACTTACTTACTTGGCCTTCTCCGTTTCCGCCCCCGTCTCTTTTGTCAGAGGGTTCTCTGCGCCAGTGCGTGCGCACAAGTCTTCCATCATCTTGCGACCCTCCACGATACCGCCCTCGTCCTCATGACGGCTGCACCAGCTAATGTACTTACTACATGTCGTGACCGCCTGCTCAACATCCCCCACTCCCTCGAAGCACTCAAGAATCGCCTCCAGTGTGGACTTAACTTGATGAAAGTCGTTCTCGTCAATGTGCGCGTTGAGACCCTCAATAAGAATATCAAGCGCCTTGCCATACTTCTCCTTTGCCTCCGCAGCAGACTCCTCACCCTTGGCAGCGAGCTGACGAGCCTGGAGCGCAGTGCATTTCCCTACGCCAGACACCACGGAGCGCCGTAGGTTCACAGCCGCCACCGCTTGCATTGGCATCGCAGTCTTGGCGTCCACATCAATCCAGCGTAGCACGTCGGTGTACATGGCATGCGCCACATCTGCCTTCCCCTGCCGATAGAGAACATACCCCATGTACTGGCGCACTTCTGCGATTTGTGCCATGTCGCGTAGCTCCTCCTTGCAGTCCAGCAGGAAGTCGCGCGCACGCTGCGCCAGAGCAAGCGCCTCGTCGTACTGGGCCAGATTGCAGTGTGCCTGCGCACCTTCCATGCAAAGCAGAGCCTCACATTGGATAGGAGCATTGCTAGGACCCACCTTCTCAAGCAGTGACAGACCCTTGGCCACCTGATCAAGGATACCCTGACTGTTGTGCTGCTCACGGGCAGCATCGATCGCTTCTGACAGCGCGTTCCACTTGGCTAACGTCTCGAGGTCCTTGCGTACCACTTCATCGTTCAGGGTGAACTCCTCTACGTTCACAGCGGACTGTGGCGGTGTCTGCGTCTGGTCCGTGCTAGCACTTCGCCCCGCGCACACAAGCGCGGTAGCAACAGCACCGCTACGATGGGCCACGCTCGATGAGACAAGGGCTGCAGAGAGCGGGGAGACGGACACGTAACTGAGGGGCACAGGCAGCGGACACGCAGCACGACGCCACTGAGCAGTGAGGGAGACAAGCGTGCGTCGCATAATATTCGTGCGAGTTTAGAGCTCAAATATAGAAATAAAAAAGAAAAACACAAAAAGAAAAAGCTGTAAATATTTGAGGATAAAGCTGTGAACTTATTTGAGTGACTCGGCAATAACAACAGAACTAATAAAGGTACCACCAGCAGAAACCAGCAGCAACAGTATTAGTAAGTATACTTGGCTATATATGCATACATGCAAACATGTCACAAAAAAATATATGGGAAAATAAAGATAACAGAAAAGGCAAGCTTTTTTTTGGTAAAGGGAAGCAACAGAAGAAAGAACACTTGAACAAAGCTTTTTTTCTTCCTTTTGAAGTAGCGGTTTGCGGCGGACCTCTTTATTCATTTATTTTTCGACTGAAAGCCTCCCTTAGCTCATTTCCCCAGAGAAATAAAAGGAAAGAACAAGAGAAGAAGCAGCCCAAACAAAATAATATAATAATAATAAAACAGTAGAAGTGCCATTTGCTGTATTGAACCGCATCGCTGCTCAGCCGCATACCAGAAGGGGGAGAACCACTTGACGGGCGCTGTGCGAGCAACATCGAGATTCAACAAGAAATGTCTTTATATATATAAAGCTGAATAAACAACAGTTGTACAGGCAAAAAAAAAAGAAGTAAAAATAAACATAATACAATCATAAAAAAAGAAAGGGATGGTACAAATTTGTAAAGAGGGGGGAGGGGGAAGGTGAAAGATAGTAGTATTGATAATCATAACAGCAATCAAAGAAAATAAGTAAAATAGCAACTAAGCCACCAAGCGCTGCTGCCAGGCAGTTGTCGACTGTGCGTAGTTGAGCAGATCCACCGTATTGCGCCGCTCCGTTTCCGTCTCCAAGTAGTCGCACATGTTGCGGCTCTCCCGTAACGCAGCCGCGTAGTACTCCGCCATCTGCGCCGTGTGACGTGACATGATGTACCGCGGCACACGGACATCATTCGTGGCAGATTCCATGAGTGTGATGTACGCCGCACGGTACTTGGCGTTCTCCTCCTTCATGCGACGCGCGCGGTCAATCTTCTCCTGACGTGCAGCCTGCAGAGACTCCTTCATCTCCTCCCGCCGCTGTGCAACGCACTCGTCGTACTGCCGTCGCATTCGCCGACGGATGCTACACTGCATGTCGCCCAGCAGTCTCGCTGCTCGCAAGCACTCAATCTTTCGATCACGGGCATGATTGTCTATAAGACGGCCAGGATGGCTGGCGAACATGCGCAGTTCCTCTTGACTGAGCGGGGCCTCCTCAATGACAACTGGGGACCCCATACGGCGATGCCTCTGTGGCTGTTGCTGCCCACGATGAAGTTGATGATGGTTGCTGCTGCCGAGCTGTGAAGAGCGTCCTTGTGGGCGAGAAGACTTTAGACGCGTCTGGTGCGGCTGCTGATGAGGATGTAAAGGCACCACAGTGTGTGAGGGCCTCTGAAAAGCTGAGGTGTCGTGCTGAGCTGCAGACGGCGGCCTTTTCCCAGCTCTCTGCTGCTGCTGCTGCTGTGAAGTTGGATGGACACGCGCTGCATTCTCGCTGGCTGTCGCACCCTCCTCCTCATCTATGCGCAACCCGCCACTCGCTCGGTTGTGTGACGCGCCGCCCTGTGAGTGCCAGCTTGGCCGTTTATCCAGCGTATCGCTCAGCTGCTGGTGCCGCTGGCGGATATCGGAAAGATCAAGAGCACCACCACCACCACCACCACCACCACTGCGACGACCGGGCGTGGCCTTCGTACCGGCCGCAGGGCTAAGATGCATCACTGGAGGGGGTGTGTGCGCCAGAGCCGGGGTCGAGTTGCCGCTGAGCTCAGGGGACACAATCCCTTTATACCAGTTTTGCACCAAAACTTCAGTCGGAATGACAGACTTATCAACGTAGAAGGAGCCGTCTTGCGAGTACCCGCCTTCTTCACCATACTCCTCGTCCTCTTCGTCATTATAACCCTCGTAAGGTCCAGCAAACTCCCCACCGTTGATGTGTGCATTGTTTGCCCCGGCGCTCTCGTCAATGATCCCAGGCTGCATCAAGTGCGTCGTCATATCATGATGGTGCTGCAGCTGCTGCTGCTGCTGGTGATGATAGTAACTGAGCCCAGTAGGGTCGCTATCCATTGCATACATAGGGCCCTCCTGCTGTTGCTGCTGCTGCTGCTGAGTACCGTCAGGGTAGGCGCGAGGGTGATCGACCGCTCCTCCCCCTCCCCCGATGCTGCCGACATCCACTGGCGACTGAGAAGAAGAAGGCGCCACCTCCGCCACGGTGTAACCAGGTGGTGGGGCTGTCATGCCCATTCCATATATCTGCTGCTGTTGCTGTTGTTGTTGTTGTTGTTGGAGAAGCAGCTGAAGTTGGTGCTCCTGTTGCTCTTGGGCGATGAGCACGAACACCATCACCACACGGCTAATGTGATACTTGTTGAGAGCCACCGCTTCATCGGCTGAAATACCGCTGAGGCTGTAGTGTCGCCGCGCAAGTTCGTCTAACACGAGAGACATGTTGAGACGCTTCTTTTCCTGCGTGTTGGGGGAGCGGTCTATGCCTTGAATGGTGCAGTCAAACAGCCGCTGGTAAAGCAACACGAAGAGACTGGAGGTACACTGTCGAATGCTCGTCACACCTTTATCAATAGAGCAAAAGTTGAGCAACGCGTTCACATGCGCCACCACCTGTGCCTCGCTAACGCTTTCGTTGTTGATGCCCGCAGAAGCCGAGTCAGGAGAGCCTCCAATGGCCGCTGCCGCACGTGACGGGGACCCGCCAACGGCACTCCCACCACCGGCGGCAGCAATACCAGACGGAGAGGGGTTTAGTACTACGGCCGGGGGTATAGCGGACGGTATTCCGCCAGTATGTAAACTATTGCTGTTGTTGTTGTTGTTGTTGTTTCCGGCTGGTGAGGCGAGCGATCCTGAAGTTGGACGGAAAGGCGTACCATGGGGAGTGATGAGTCTGGGGGAGCTTCGTGGGTTGTTGCTTGACAAGTGGTGTTGCGGCGGCTGAGGAATTTCTGGCATTAAACCCGCGCCGCCGATGGTGTGCCTCTGATGTTGATGCGTAGAGACAGAGGAGGTGTTGAGGCTGTCGCTGTGCATCAGCGGGTAGTAGTATTGCATTTGTGTGTGTGTGTGTCTCTCTCTCCGTGCTAAAGTTCACTCCTGTCGCGCTATGTATTTTCAGATTGTTTGCTGTCACTCGCACACACACACCCCTCTCTCTCTTCCTCCCTTTTATACAGAAAGAGATAATATATATAGTTTGAAGTACTGCGCCAATGTCCTTCTCTTTTCAGGCAACACTTCCCTCCTAAAAGAAAGTTCAAAAGGTCTCAATGTATGTAAGGAATCCTATGCAGAAAAAGAAACAGATAAATCAAGATAAAGATAATAATACTAAAAACACTCGGCGCTGAAAAGCACCTCAAAGAAGAAAAAGAGAGAAACAGAAAACAAAACAAAAATATGATCTCTGCAGTTCTCTCAGCTATATATCATGGTATTATACAAAGTTATTTAATATAAGAAAAAAATGAACGAAAGAGGAAAAAAAAAGCAAGAGAAATTATATACATCTAGCAGAAGACAAATGGTAAGCATAGAGAGCATAGCACACACACACACACACACACACACACACACACACACATACAGTTCATCTGCTGGCATTGTGATAGCGTGAGAACCCTCTCTACAGGGTGAAAAGCGCGCTCCTAAAGCGTGTGATCACAATGTATACGTTGACTCACCAGCATAAAAAGAAAAGGAATATATATATATATATATATATTATTGAGTTTGTTTGTTTGTTTGAAAAGGAGGATATTCAAAAGTATTTCCTGCCCAAACACCCCCCCCCTGGGCTTCAATACTAGACAGATTACATGAGGCAACTCATTATAAACTGATATACATAGAAAATAATAATAATTAAATAAATAAAAAAAAAGAAGAATGCGCTGTTGTTAATGTTCATCACTTTATTTTTTTACTGTTCCTTTATTTCTTCCTTCTTGTATTTTCCCTCACTACGGGTAATTCCAAACTTTCATATTTTAATAACCCTCTCACCAAAAATGAAAAGAAAATATCAAGCAAACGTACAAGTAAAGTGGAGCAACCTGCCATCCCATCATTGCCTTCATTACAATATAGGGGGGTGAGGGACATGTATATACGCCGCAGTGCACTGCTTCCGTTATAAGCTCTCTTCCCCTCCATCTCACATATACTCTCACACTTCCCTCCATACCCCCCCCCCTTAAAAAAATAAAAATAAAGAAAGCAACAAAATACAACGAAAGCTGTATTCAATATGCGCATACATGAATGCCAAAACAACAAGCGCAATAAAGCAGTAACCACAACAAGAATTCCATCACACACACACACACAAAAAGAGAAAAACAGAAAGAAAAAAAAACAATTAAGCGGAGAATAGAATAGTTCTATAAAGCAAAGCAAAAAACAACAACAACAAGGAATAATAATAATAATAAATAATCATCCCTTGCAGCAAATTGCTCAGCTATGTCGTCCTAGCGCAATAGAACTCCGGTGCGAAAAGACTAGGAATAAGGAAACAAGGAGATTGGAAAAAGAGAAACTTGGTCAAAAGATTTTCTTTTTTAATGCACATATACGTATATTGATCTCTATCCCTCCTTTTCCCTCTCTTTCTTTCTTTCTTTATCTTTCTCTCTCTATGTGTGTGTGTGTGTGTGTGTGTGTGTATCAGCAGCGTATTCCACTACGCAGCCACTAATGAAATGTAACATGCATGAAAACTGCTGCTGTACAAAGCAGAAGAGAGAGGGGAAAAGATAGCAAGTGTCACCTCCCTCCCTTTTTTTCGTCCCTCTTCCTCTTCTAAGCGCCACCTCACTCACCCTTTGCACGAGAGAGAAACCTCCATAAGCGGTACACGCGCACATAAACACACATCGACTTCATACATTAAAAAAAAAAAAAATTACACGTATGAGCGCACCACAAAGAGCTAGTGAAATAACTGCCAAAAAAGAAGAAGAAGAAAAAAATGAGAGTGTGTGTGAACTAAATGCCTCATAAAAATCATAACACATCCGTACTCGCCCCCCCCCCTCCTTCCCCTCCTCCCCGCACACGTGGAC
>JASANZ010001807.1:0-16686 GCA_030849805.1 Sergeia podlipaevii | reverse complement strand
ACTACTACTACTACTGCTGTTTCTCGCTGTCGCTGACATGATACTCACACTGTCCCCATTTTTCTTCCCTTTGTTTTTGGTTTGCTTGTCCTTTGCTGTAGTTACAATATTTTGAATGTGCTTGTGTTGTGCGTGAATATAATATATAAATAAAAATGTAATTAAGTTGACCATTCCCAACTAGCCTCCCTTTCAATACTATATCTTCACACCCTTATTTTATTTCTCTCCTTTTTTTTCGTTGGCCATCCCCCACGCACACACACACACACACATTCATGCATAGGCATCTGATATCTCTTCCCCCCTCCAATGCTTATCTGAGTATGTGAGTATCTTTGAACTGCGCGCCTTGACCTTTTCTTTTCATTTTGAATTTATTCTTTCTCTTTCTTCTCCTTTGCGTATAAGAGGCAATAAATATGTGAACGCACGTACCATGCTACGTTACAAAAAAATAAAATAAAATCAAAATGAATAAATAAGCGGTAATAGTAATAAATCTGTCGCCTAAATGTAGATGTAAACATACATATATTTTTCTCACAAAGCTACTCACCAATCACAGAAAGAAAAAAAGAAGAAGAAGAAGAATGCTGCTATCACCTCTCGCCCTTTTCCGTCTCTGCGTACGCTGCTAAGAAGACTGTGGTGTAAATACAGAACGTACTTGATCTGCTCTAATATCGTCACTTGCTTCCCACTTTTTTTTTGTCCTTTTGCAAAGTCACACAGCGGTAATTATATATGCAGGTTTTCCATGAGTGCCATAAAGCACACACAAACACACATACACGGCAAAGCAACACCTTCTCTGTTTTTTCTTTTTCCATTGTGCGAAAAAAAATAGTTACGCGACTGTCAGAAAAAAAAAGGGAGAGAAAAAGAACAAAAAGGAAAAGAAAGAGAGAGAAAGAAAGAAAGAAAACAAGCAAAGAGAACCATCACGTGATTGGTGAAAGTTCATACTATCCTTTAGGGGAGTGTGAGAGCAAGCGGCGCTGAAACCAAGTTTGTCTCACCCATATATGTTCACACACAATATATATATATATATATATATAATGGAAGAGAAGAGAGAAAAAAAAAACAGACACAAAGGAGAAAAATTAAGGAAAAAACATACACACAAACAAACAGCAACAATGGTATGTATGGAGAGAACAATATTCCTATATTCCTCTCCCCTACTTCCTGCCTCAAATAAGAAGGAAGCCCCACCACATTGTTTCTGTTTCTGTTTTGCCTTTTGTGATATCCCTTCCTTATTTTCTCTTCTTTGTTAACAACCATCAATATAAAGAATTCCCTCTGCCTGGATTTCCTTTTCTTCAAAAAAAGGGGAGAGAACGCATATCACTATTCACTCATGTGCTTCGCCAGTATTTTCCTTGACTCTTGCGTGGTGTCGCAGTTGCTGTCCCTTAATGCTGTCTTCTCTTCTCCCATTCTTGTTTTCTTGGCGTCGTATTGCATTTAGATACTGCGCACACGCGTGGCCCAATGGCAAACAATATAACTTCTCACCAAATAAATATTTTTTTTCCTTTACAAAGAAAGGAAAAGAAAAAACCTTTTTAAAATAGAGATGTGTGCAAGGGACAACTAGTCTATGCTGCATGCTCCCTTTACTTTCTTTATATATGTCGCACCCTCGTGATGTTAAGATTTCGGGAGTTTATTCCTCCATCGTCTTAGCTAAGGACACGCTTGGCGGCAGCAAGCACGTCAGACACCTGGGGCTGAGAAGCAGTCTCAAGCTCTTTGGAGTAGGGAGTAGGGCAGTCAGCACAGGAGACGCGCTCGATGGGGGCATCGAGGTAGTCGAAGGTGTCGCTCTCCATCACGCACGCACAGATCTCCGCACCGATATTGCAGAAAGGGAAGCTTTCATCAACAGTGACGCAGCGGTGGGTCTTCTTGATGGAGTTGAAGATAGTCTTGCGGTCGAGGGGGCGGATGCTGCGGAGGTTGATGACCTCAGCCTGAACGCCCTCGGCAGCTAACTTGTCGGCGGCCTTGAGGCACAGCTCCACACCGCGGGAGAAGCCCACAAGGGTGATGTCCTTGCCCTCGCGCTCAATCTTGGCCTTACCGAAGGGGATGACGAAGTCCTTGTCCATGGCGGCGTCGCTGACGGGGAAGCTCTCACCGTAGAGGAGCTCGTGCTCAAGTACCACGATGGGGTTTCCGTCACGAATGGCGGCCTTCAGCATACCGCGGGCATCCTCACTGTTGTAGGGGGCAAAGACCTTGAGGCCGGGCACGGAGCCGTACCAGGAGGCAAAGCACTGGCTGTGCTGGGCACCGACGCCGGCGGAGGCGCCGTTAGGGCCGCGGAAGACAACTGGGGCCTTCATGTTGCCACCGGACATGTAGAGGCCCTTAGCGGCGGAGTTCACGATCTGGTCGATAGCCTGGAGAGCAAAGTTGAAGGTCATGAACTCGCAGACGGGACGCATGCCGCTGAGGGCAGCACCAACGGCCATACCAGCAAAACCGTGTTCCGTAATGGGGGTATCGATGATGCGGTCCTGGCCATACTTATCAAGAAGACCCTTGGTCACCTTGTACGCACCCTGGTACTGGCCAACCTCCTCGCCGAGAACAAAGACCTTGGGGTCACGGGCGAGCTCCTCATCGAGAGCGGAGTTGAGGGCATCACGAACGGTCATGTTGGTGGTGGCCGCGCGGGAGGCGACGCCGGTGGCGGCGAGGAACGCAGAAGGAGCAAAGCGACGCATGATTATCAGAGACGGTAGTTGACAGTGATAAAGAAACACGACAATACAGTCAGATGCCTGATGCTGCTATATGTAGAGAGGTATGCTAGTTTTGAATTAGATACGATACTTGTTAAATCCTATATCGAATAAGTTATATATAGAAAATAAAATGGGTGAATGCAAGCAAAAAGAGAAAATACAAAAGATATAAATAGCTAAAGATAAAGACACTCACCACAAAAGACAAAATAGATGTGGCACATAAATGGCAAAACAGAGAATCATGAAGACGCCACTCCGTTCTTTGCGCTCATGCTGCGCAACGTACGAATATACACGCGTACGCCAAGAGGGACATATATATTTATTTATGCTGACAAATCATAGATCCAGGGGTAATCTCAGTACTGGCTCACACACACACACAACACGACACAACACGACACGACACATGGCCACCAAAATATTCTCCCTGTCGGGAGTTTCAATATTATCTTCCTCTTCTCTGTCTATTCTCTGCTCATAGTACAAAGTTATGAGAATGTTTAGGCGATAAAATAGTCCAAGGCAAAAACGGCTCCCCTCCTCCGTCTTCCCAGAGAGAGAGAGAGAGATAAGGCAGTGTCTGCTTAACGACGTCGGTTCCTTCCGCCACGTGAGTGCCTGCCAGCACGTGACCTTTGCTTCAAAGGTGGCGCATCACCACCTCCTCCTTGACGGGACAAGGCCTGCTGCCTCTCTGGCGATCGCACTCGCTTGCGGCTTCTCCTTTCATTCCTCCAGCTTGCCTTGTCTCCGTCCATGCGGTCCCCATCTCTCTCTCGCACTCTTTCCCTGTCCCTCCGCTCTCTCTCACGACGTCCGCCACGCGAACTGGACCTCCTCCTTCTCCTCGTAGAGTCCTTCGTGGAAGTAGCACTAGTCGTCATAGCCGCAGCGGCAGATCTGCCCCTCTGTACATCCGCACCAGCGGTACGCGCACTTGTCGGGCTCGAGGCGAGCACCGGTGGCAGTGGCGGGGGGTTTTTCGTAAACAAAAACGCCACGTCCGGCGCAGGCGCGGTCATACCCGCCACCAGCGGCCGATCCACCGAGACGAGAAGCTGAAACCCTGGTGAGATAATGTTGGCTCTCCTCAGTGCACCTCTGCGCTGCTCCACCGCAGCCATAAACGCATCGTTGTGTGTCGAAACGAGTCGTAGCACGCGGGCGGCGTGATGTGTGATGATGTAAGCCCCCCAGTCTCCAAGAAATGTGGCACGCTTCAGCAGTGCCTTGATGGCAGTGAGCACATCACCAATGGCACATTTGAGGAGCGCTACGGCGTCTCTCTCGGTGCCTGGCAGCGTCTTACGCCACTCTCCAGGCTCCTCCGCAAGGAACTCCATCTTGTATGGAAGAACAATGTCGGTGAGGAGAAGATGAAGAAAAATTGAAAGAGAAACGCACTCGTGCCGTGTAGAGAGGGCTAATCTAGCAGTGAGGCGGTATGTTAGACGCAACAAGAAGTCCAGCAGTGCACGAGGCTCGACGTAGGCACGTGAGGCTTGCACCATCTCTCGAGTAGCCACGCCGGCGCACGCAGCGTCAACAGGAGACAGCAGTGCACGCTTAAGCAGGTGAGTGTGAACGTGCTGAACGTAGTCTCTCAGCGCGGAGTTCGTTAGAAGGGGTGGTAGCGCCGGTGTGGCTGCTGCTGCTGCCAGGGGCACGCTCACAGCAGTGGGGGCAACATCGGGGGTCTTCGCGCTGACCTGAAACTCCGCGGGAGCATCCACCGCGGGAGATAAGGGGTTTGCTGCATCAGCAGCTCCCTCAGTGACAGCTTTGTGATCCTCTTCGTTGCCATCTTCGTGCCTTCCCCCAGCTCCATCCAGCTTCTCGCCAGATGCCTCTTGCTCCGCCCCTTTTCGCTTCCTTTCTGCTTCTTCTTCCTCCTTGCGTTTGCGCTCCGTCTCCGCCGCCGCCGCCGCAGCTGCGACAACCTTCTCCCTCTCACTATGGAGATGTTGCTCCAGCACCACCGCCATATCTGCCGCTACCGCGTCACGCAGCTTCGTCTGAGTGGCTTCCACAACGCCCTCCTTGACCCGGCGCTGCGCGTGAGCCTCCAATGCAGACTTGCGGCCCAAGATTGTCTTGGTGGGAATATGGCGTGTGTACTTAACGTTGCAAGCACGCAGAAGCGCCTTCGCACACGTGTTCGGGTGGACACCATCGAGGTCTTCGTAGTCAATCGACCAGAAAAGCTTCTCCCAGGCACGTGGTGTGGCTGAAGCTGCCGTTTTCTTTTCCTTCTTTTCTACCGCCACGGTGGTGTTGCTGCTGTGCAGTTCTCTATACATGTACGCAGCCGGCAGCTCATCCACTGTCAATAGCACCGCTGCCGCCTCTGCACCTTCCATGCTGCTCCTGTCCACCTTCAACACCTTGTTCTGGCTTATCCTGGCCACAACATCTGACAGACGCTTGGCAATCATGCCCTGTAGAGCCTGACGAGCAGCGGCGTCCCAGAAGGAAACTGAGATACATAACCGCATGACGCTGACAAATAGCGCGACAGCAGCATCAATGTTGATGGCAGTGATTGACGTGGCTGCAGGGACGTTCGTAATGGCGGCCACACCGTTAATGCGTCCTGCAAGCGCCAGTCCACACTCCGCAATGATCTCAACGAACAGGCCGACCTCGTACGAGGCCTTCACGCCGTCGCTCTTGGCGCCATTTTTCTTCTCTGTTTCCTCTGCCTCCCGCTCCTCCTCCTTCTCTGTTGCTTCTGCGCCTCCTCTGCCACTGGCACTGCTCTGAAGATGCGCAAACACAAGACGATGCAAAAAGGCCAGTGCGTCGTTGTTCGCGTTTAGAGCGATGCGCTGCTGCTGACGGGCAAAGTATGCGCGAGAGAGCTCAAGAAGATAGGCAACCTCCACTGAGGCGGGGTAGCCAAGTGCGCAGCTTAGACTGTCATAGTCCTTCGCTGCATACCCATCAACACCAATGGCACGCATCAGCGGCAGAAAGAAGGCACAAGTGCCTTTGCGGTGTTGTTTGACAATGAGAGTGTGCATGTACTCTAGCATGGTGCTGCAGCCGCTCGTGCTCTCGTCATGTCCTCTTTCTTCACCATGTGCGTCCTCTATATCTTCTTGCTCTTGTTTTTGTCCTGGCGTAGTCGCGGTGGTGCGGCTGCGTGGTTCGAGTGCGAAGAAGCGATGAATGGCACCACGTACTAGACTGAGCGCGGCCTCAGGATAGAGAGGCTGTGGGCTGCAGACAAAGGCATAAAACATGAGCAGCTCGCTCGTGGCCACTTCCTGAGCCTCGCGCGCCGCGGTGACGCATGCGTCGTCCAAAGTTGCGGAAAGAAAGTCTTCGAGAAGCTCACGCCATGCTGAAGCACTGGAGATGCTGGGGACTGCCACTGAACTTTGTGCCTCCTCGAGAATGCGGTGCAAGGACGTTTCCAACGTGGTAAAGAAGGCGTAGTACTGTGGGAAGAAGATCGTGGCCACCCCATCTAGAGCCATTGGCCCTTCTTCAAATGCGGCTGCTCGTTCCTCACTGTTGTTATGACTGTTAAGTGCCACGATTGCATTCACGTCACAAGTGATACGTGTTACCGGCAACAGCCACGCCAGTGCGTCTTGGAGAGTACTGGCCGGCTGCTGGAGCAACGAGTGACCAAGCACGGTGGCGTCGTCGTCATCTTCGCCGTTCGCGGCCGGCAGCCGGCTTCCCAAGACGGGAGGAGCCGTAGTAGCGTTGTTGATCGCAGAGATAGTTGCTGAGGCCACAGTGTGGGACTTCTTGATGTTCGTAAGCACAGCCGATAGCCTCGCCGCGCATGCGTCAGAGAAGGCCAGCGTCGCGCCAACACCGCGTCGACTGCCACACGTGCGCTGTTCCGCAGAGGTGTCTTCGTACAAGACACGAAGCTGGCGCATGCATGCTTTGAGCCTGCCGCGCAGTGTGAGGTGATGGTGCCGAGAGCCGATAGCTCCTGCATCCGTTGCAAAGAAGCAATCGGCAAGCACGCGGGTGTATGCAGCGGCGGTGATGCTCGTCTCCGGACCTTGATGCAGCACGAACATTACCCGCATGGCGTGGAGGCGGAGTCTCTTCATCGACTCTGCCAGCAGCTGCAGCGACGCAGCAGCAACAGCGGCTCCTCCCTTGCCATGAAGAACGCACTGCGCTTGATCGGCTACATTGTGGCACGCGTGGAGCCAACCCTCCAGCAATCCACACAGCCAGTCGGCACCTCGCAGCGAAGCAGTGCGAACAAGCAGGGAGACACAAAGACCGTAGGGGCTGTTAGCGCCACCCCAACCGCCGCTACTGCTGGTATTGCTGCAGCATACAGCCACCTCATTGGTGTGAAGCAGCCCGTCGACAAGGAGCTGCATAAGCTCGGCACAACTGCTTATATATTCGACACATACATCCGCATGGTGGCGCTGCTGCTGCTGCTGAGCCTCAGAAGTGTTGGCATCTGCCTCAGCGACCCCCTTCTTTCCTCTGCTGCCACTTGACTTCGCCTTGGACTTTGACGTTAACATGACATTAGTGGCAGCGGGGCTGGAGATCAAACGGGAAGCCTCCGTCCCAAAGTGCGTCACCATCGCCGCGAGCTGTGATTCTGCTGCAGCGCCGAGCTCTGGTAATATCTGTACTCGCTCAACAGAGCTCATATGTAGTTCATCCTTGAGGAGCTGATGTACGTAGAGCACGCACTGCCCTGTTGCATATCGTGCGCCTACCTCTGTCTTTGTGAGTTGCTTCTGAGTGGTTTCTTCTGAGCCGCTCTGTGGTGCACACAAAGCGTGGATGAGCCCTCCGTGCCATACGGAAGTGGCGGTGGCTGGGGGCGACCGAAGACCGCACACATCAAGCAGGAAACAATCTGTGAGACAACCAAGAAGATCGCTCAGCACTTCATCGTGAAATTTTCCTGCGGCTGTTGCTATTGCTGTCCCGCGCTCGGCGAGACCTTGTGAGATACCCTGCAACACTGCTTTCAAGGCTGACATGTAAATCTGCCTCTCCAAGGCTTGTAGCTGCTGCCGCGCACGGTCATCTATTGCTTCTCCGGACGATGGCATGGAGGAGGTAACGCTACCATTGAGATTCTTGCTAGAGCCCTGCGCATCGGTAGCCAGCTCTTCAGCGCGACGCTCCTGCCAGGTGCGCTCCATAGCCTTGCGAAGGACAGCCAGACGCTCTGGCACAAACGTGCGCAGGCTCAGAGAGTCATATAGCTGCTGCTTTTCTTGGCTCTCATACAGGGATGCCGTGCTGCTGCCGCTGCCGCTGCTGCTTCCCCCTCTCTTGTTCATCGAAGGTAATGCACAGGAGGCAGCTTTCTCAGCTACTCTCTTGACGATATCTGCAAGGCATGCGGCGGCCTCCTCGGCGGCAGTGACGTCAGGCTGCGTCGCCTCCTCATCTAGCGTGCGGTGTGTCCACCAGTACTGCGGTTGCTGCGCATTAGCTCCCACCACAGCGGTGCTGGATGCCATATATATGTTTTCCTAATGGGAAATAAACACGACCGATAGAAGAAGACAGACACACACACACAAAAAAAAAGGTAAGATACATAAAATAATGAATAAAGATTGCATTGATGAACAAAATGTTATTATTATTATTGTTATAAAAGATGATAGGAGAAAACGCTTTGAATACCTCATGAGTACAGAAAATATAGATCATTTTATTTCTTTTTTCCTTTCCCCCTCCCGCGCCCCAGCAAAAGCCTATATATATATGTATATTATATTTGATTGGCTACATATCAAACAGAGTTACCCACCAGCAACAACAACGCCAAATAGTAGTAATAATAAAGAATCAAACGCACCTACGCTCCACAATACATCACTCTAGCTGCTCACATTTGCCCTCCTTGCACACACTCACACACGCCTATAGAGGGCACATCACACATCTCGTCGTGTGTCCTCTCATCAATCTTACGGCTGGCGCGACTGGGGATGCGAGGCGCTTGCAGTAGCTTGACGTATTCTCTCTTGTAAAGCCAAAGAGCGCCGCACATGCAGTTGATGCCCGCTTTCTGGTAGTTTGAGATCAAAGTAGGCAGGATACTGCGTGAAGAACCCCTTGGGAGTTGTAGATGGATAGCCCATGTACTTGCATTTGACCTCATAGGGGATACCGAGCTCGTGATACGATGTCCATTCGTTCGGGATATACACAAGCACTTCCTCAAGGCGTTGACGAAGCGTTAATACACTATCCACAAAGTCATCCCCATACGTGACGGAGGAGAGTGTCCGCGGCCGCGTATCGCCTGGCAGCCGTAAGATGTGCGCGTCAGGTGGAACCAAAGATGGTGGCGCTACCATCACCTTCTTAGCGGGCGACCCTGATTTTGAGTGGAACACACTAAAGTGATCGGGGTATTGCAGAAGAAGATGTTCAAGAGGCATCTTGGTCTTCACAAGAGTTGCCCGGGCTCCGGGAGAGAGAAGCTTGAAGAGCTCACCAATGAGGAGTTGGTGTTTAAGAAGACTCACTATCTCCAGTAATACCTGTTCGTGTGGCGATTCTTCGCTTTTCATCGTGTTGCCATTGCTGCTACTAGCACTTGGACCCTGAGGACGGATGGGTGATTGAGTGCTAGTGCAACTACTACTGCTACTAGCACCATCAGGCGTCATTGAGGATGAGGAGGATGTCCGCAGTGCAGCAGCAAGCTGAGCCCCAGCCAATCCACTGTGCAGTACAGTGCTAGAAGTACCAATGCACAGCCGCTGAAGCGCACGCATGCTGTATGTATGATCTTTAAAAAAATAAAAAAAAGACCTAAAAAGGAAATGGAAGGATGCACAAGTTGCGCACCAACGCCAAACAAATAATATTAATAATAAATATAATATCTGTCTACTGTGAACTGTTGAGGAGGCATGGCAATGATATATATAGTGATGACACACACACACACACACACACACAAAGCAAACGACAACAACAGGATGTATATAAAAAGATAAGGAAAGAGAAAAAGCGCATAAAAACAGGTGACCCATTTTGTTTGCTGTCGTGCCAATAATAGAGGATGGCGCGTACCTATCAGATGTACATACCCTCCTACGTTGCTGCAGATAGCGTCCTTCATCTTCTTTTTCTTGTCTGTCTCTCCCATTACAACACAAGCATAACGTCATCTTCGCTGTCGGAGAAAGACGACGACGACGACGACGGATGAGAGGAGGGAAGACACAAGAGACACCAATTGACATGCCTACCATCGTAGGAAGGACGATTCACCTCGCGAACATCGTCCCCCTCTGCTATTTTAATTGTTCTCTTTCCCTTCTGAACGATCACAAAGCATTCTGGTGTACGTCCGTGTAACCCTCCCCCCCTCTCCCACATTTTTCTTTTCTCTATGAGGCCTCACCACTGCCAAAAGTACGTTCACTTGATCCTACCGGCCCCCATGGCTTGCGCGTAGTGATTGTGTTTCCCCTCCCTTCTCCTCTACTTCCTCTACCTCCTCTACCTCCCCTATAGGCTGCTCCTCGACTTCCATTGCTGCCGCCCCTTTCCCCTCTGCCTCTATAACCACCGCGGAAGCTACCGCCACTATCATTTTCTCCGCTTGGGCGGCGGCCACGATCCCCACCACCCCTACCCCTACCACCATGGGAAGACCGCGAGAACCCCCTACCACGCCGGCCTCTAGGAGCGTCCAACCCCATCATCTTTCGCATCGTCTTGCGCTGCATGGACATCGTAGCCGCCCTCTGTGCCGCCAGCGGATTCGCGGCAACAAAAATAACACTGTCAGATGGACGTGGCTTCAGCAAGAACATCTGCTTGCGGTGCTCAAGAAAGGCGCGAAGACCACCGTGCTGCTCACTAACAGCCTCTACCACCTCGTCGCTGAGCTGAGCTGCGAGTGACTTGATGGAGATGGCTCCGTTCGATGGGATGCAGCGGAATACCTCCGTGAGGATACGTGTGTCGTCGCGCATGGCTGCGCGCGTCTCGCGGCTGAGCTCGCCATCTTTCGTCATGTTCAGCGGCCCACTTACAGAAGGAGCACTTATCGTCACAAAAGCATGTGGAGAGGCAGCTGTCGCTGACGCGCGCGATGTGCTGGGGCTAGTACTTGGGTTGCCAGTCTGGGTAATGGCGGAAATCTGCATGAAGCAAGAGAAGGGTGGGGGACGATGGGGGGGATGAGGGAAGGAGCCCAAAGCGGTGCAGACATAGGAAAGTCCGGCAAAACCAAAGCGCTTCATTTCTGATCCACAAAGATTTGTTTTTCTCACTTTTATCCTTCTTAATGCAATATATGTAGATGATTGCTTGCTATAACTTTTTTTTTTTTTTTTCGTATGTGTGATCGTTCGCGCGCAATCGTATATACTTGTATATACGCGCGATATGTGAGTGTGATCTTTGTGAAGATGAGCGATAATATAAATAACTTTTTTTTTTCTGTGTGCTGTTCTCACCAATTGTACTAGAAATGCTTTTAAAAAAAGATGATTAGTAAAGGCACGCACCGTACGTGCTCGTTACTTTAGGAGTAAACTCAAACCATCATCGTAATCATCACAAAAGAAAAGAGAAGGGGGAGGGGAGGGAANCACACACACACACACACACACACGGGTGCGGCAAGAGCAAGATTAATATAACCAAAGACACCAATTTATTTTTATCGTATTGACAAACAGTTACAACGACAAAGTAACAACAACAAAAAAAGAGAGAAAACGCACCCTCCCGTACTTTTTTTCTTTTCCTCCCTCTTTACCCCTTTGAACCAAAAATACGTGTGCCTTTTTCCCCGCTTCCTGTCTATACTCATGCCTTGTAACAGTGTTACACACACACACAATGATGCTCCGCCTATCTGTCTTTCTAATAATGAAATCATGCAGCCTCATAGAAAAGCAAGAAAAGAAGAAGTCTTCGTAACAAGACTTGAGAGGGTAAGAAGCCACGCTATGTATATATTTATATGCTTTTCACAGCTCCCTCTCTTTCTCTCTCTATCTTGTTAAAGATAGGCGTGTGTGGGGGGGGGGGGAAAGAAAACGACGACTACAACAGCAGTAACAATAGGGCACATTTTCTTTTAAAAAATAGCAAAGAAGTAAACCAAAACAACAACTCAATTGTCATTGGAGAGAGAAAAAAGATGAATAAAAAAAATGAAAGGAAGGTTTTTTTTTTAAAAAGGCTTGGCTGTTTCCCTCTCTCCCTCCACACATGTATGTATGTATGTATGTGTGTACACATACGTGAAATACGTCGCATAGACGCATTTCCACAGGGGCAGCATTTTTTTTTTCGTTTTTGAAGCACACGTGTGCATTTTCCCCTGCAAGCATCATCGGGGTGACTGAAAACGCGTCTGAGCCACAACACATATCCTCTACTCCACCTCGATTTCTTTTTTCCCGCTCCTCTCTCTTCTACTATCTGTTCCCTTCTTTCTTCTTCTTTACATGCAACAAATCAGAATGTTGCGACAAAATGAAAATTTTTTTAAAAAGAAGAATACCCCTTCTGTCCACAAGCTGTTTACTGCTACTATTGCTGCTCTAAATATATAAACATATCAAAAAAAAAATAAAGGATGGGAGGGGGAAAGAAATTCAACCTTAAATCCCTTTTTTATTCACAAAAGAAATAATAATAATAATAATAATAATAACAATGAAAAATCATAAACATACCATTTAAGCTCTCATCTGCCTCTGACCGTAGAATAAACTACACAATGTTGTAGCTTCTTTGGTCACTCAGTTTTTATTGCATATTTTCAAACTTTATCTTTTCCCTATTACCCTCTTACTTTCCACCTTTTCGTTTCTATTTCCTCCTTACACTCTGTCGTAAGTAAGGGGTTGGCGGGAGGATCATTTCATAGTAGTAGAGCAGCACACTTGCCTACATGGCGAGTAAAAAAAGAAAAAGAAAAGAAAAGCATATAAAATCATATTGAAGATCAGACCACAGACAGCCGTATATATACAATATAACAGTGAACACACGTTGATAGTAACAAACCAAAATCTAAAACAAAACATCCCCTCATTGTAGAACTCCATACATTTTTTACTAGCTGCAAAATCCTAAATGAAGGTTGCAACTGCAGCGAAACAGAATGTAGGCGCTCTTTTTTTTAAAATACAAGTGTACATACACATCGCTTTCTTGTTTTGCTTTTCTTCTCTTCCGCCTTTCATTCTACGCAAACACATTCACTAAAGAAGAAAGAGAGAGAGAGAGAGTAGAAGAGAGGGGGAGGGGGAAGGGAAAGTGGGAGAGAAAGAAAAAAAAAGAAGAAAAATCCCAACTAAACAATGAACAGAGCAGCAAAAAAAAAGAAACACATAAATAAAAAATGAGTGGGTAAACAACTTCCTTTGCTATTGTAATGAATGAAACGAAACAAAGAAAAAACAAAAAAAGTGCCAAATTTTATAGCAATCACAAAAATTTTAAGAAAAAATCCAGGGAGTGCAGAAGGCAACCTCACTACAAGAAAAAAAAGAATACATCAACGCACATGCAGGTAAGCATCTTGAATCTCCTCATATTCATATCATACTAGCTTTCTGCAGTATGCTTGCCCAGTTAGAAAGAAAGCACATGCGAGAGTGGCTGTTGTGGCGGTCGCTCACTACAACAAACGACAATGTCCTCTGAGGGTGGTAAAACGTGGCTTGCACGCTTGGCGACTATCGTATCTCTTTCCTCCCCCTCTCTCTCTACATATAAACGTGTAGAGAAGCGCAACAAAGAATGAAGAGAAAAAGAAAAAAGACAAAAAAAGACAGGCAGTCTCAAATGGTTCAGATGGAATGTTGCCTTCATGTCTTTTTTGGAAAATACGTAAAGTAAGCACATTAACACCACAGTACAGAGAACACGTAAAGGGGAGTGGAGCAGTGCAGCACTTAAAAAAAAAGTAATAAGTGCCCATGGGGGAGGGCAAACCAAGAATGTAACATCAAAAGAAAAAAAGAGAAAGAAGGGAAAGAGAAGACCACTGATGATTTTTTGTTTTTGAAGAATCATATACAGTACCCCTTTCCTCATTCCTCTCGACCTTGTCCTTTAGAGTTCATTACCTGCGAGAGTCCTTCTTGGCAATCTTCTCCTCAAATTTGTCCTTGGCGTGCTCCCATTTGAAGCGGTCTGAGACAGGAATAGCCTCGATGGTGCTGGTGTAGCTTCCGGGGATACCGACAATGAAGTCTTGCGTTTCAAGCGGATACACAATGATCTCCACTAACTTGTTGCCGTTCTCCAACTCGGTAAGGGTGGCATTACGGAGCACCTCAATATCGCTGTCGCGACTGAAGTAGTAACGGATGTGGAACTCATACTCCTTGGTGTCATTGTAAAAAGCCCAGCGCTCGCCCTCATCGTAGAGCAGACGGAACAGCAGACCATTCTGTTTACTAGGAAATAGCTTGATGGCCGTAAGAGGTTCCTCTGTAGGACCCTGATACTTAAAGACGATGTCCTCCTGAGCAGAGAAAGTGGAATACCCGCAGCCCATTTGCAGTGACCGTAGAAAAACAAATAAATAAATAATAATAAGGAGGATGTGCGCTACGTATGTGTGTGTGGGAGAATGCTAAAAGAGAAAAGAAGTAAGATGGCTAGGTGCTGATCCTTTCTTCTACCTATCTTGATGTACTTTTTTTTATGTCGAAGGTTGCTTTGCCTTTTTCTTTTTGGCCGTTTGTTGTTGCTCTAAAGGAAGAAGAAGAAGGAAATAAAACAAAATAAAATAGAAGATTAATACTGATCATCCGTGTGTATATATAATAATAATAATAATAATAATAATAGGCAAAAAAGATAAGAAAAAGAAGCGAAGAAAATGATTGGTGCGAAAGCAACAACAACCACCACAACTTATACAGTAAAAAGTAAAAAGAAAAAGAAAAAGCAATGATAACACGAAAACAGATTTCGTATCTCCACCAAACATGTAGTTTATTTTTTATTTTATTTTATGTTTTATGTTGTATATGCAAGGATTCTGCAACGTTGAACGTAGCAACAGGAATAAACAAGTAAAAAAAAAAGAAAGAAAATAATATGTATGAACAGCTTAACAACCACAAAGCGATGAAGGGCAATACATACAATAACACACGTGAGTCGCTTTCTTCTGGGGCCATCGGTCTATGCACAGCACCTGGGCCAGCACTAGTCACTGAAGCCTTCGTGCCTCCACCACTTCTACCACTCCGTCGATTGGACGCTGCTGTAACACAAACGCACCAACACCATGATTTTCTAGCTCCTGCCCCACACGTGCAATCACGGAGGCCAGCACCTCCGCATCGCGAGGATTCTGCGAGAGCGACAGCTCGCGAAACGCTTCTGCAGGCATTCCAACCAGCTGCAGCAGCCACTGATGTCCAAGGTCCACCACTACCCCGCTCTGAGAATCGCTTTGTGTTTGGGTACTACCTGCGGCCTGGCTCGCCGCGGTAGCACAACTAGGTGAAGAGAGCTGCACGAGCAACGAAAAGACCGAGACAGGTCGCGAGGCGGGCTGAGGAGCCGCGTACTCGTTAATCAGTAGGTCTGACACCACTTCTGTGATGACGCCTTGAGTGAGAAAAGGGTGCCCTGGGGCCCGCGTGACGTGCACAGTCCACTGCTCTAGGGGCTGCATCACAAGTGCCGTTGGCTCCACGGGGTGTGTCCCTTGCTGCTGCAGCTGCTGAGCGATGGTGGGAGGGGCTGACTCTGGCGCTGACGACTGCTGCTGCTGCTGTATGTGACGCTGCTGCTGCTGCTGGTGTAAGACCTCCTCCATGGCAAGGGCGACCTGCTCCTCCACGGCGCTGCCTTGGGTCTGCTTGGAGGGACGTCCGGTGAGGGCCTGCAAGTAGCGTTGTGCTTGGGACTCCCAGAACACCTGCAGAGCCCTCACTCCACCCCCAGTTCCCCCTAGGAGAGTTGTGTTGTCAGAAGAAAGACGCAGCACACCATGCGTGAGGGTAAAGGGACAGCTGATGCGTATCTTCGCTCCTAGTGCAATACCTTCTGGGAACAGCGCCGCAGTGTCCGTACCTCCGCGCCTGTGCTCCATTGCCAAAACACGTGTGAACCCATCTGTTAGAGTTAACTTGATCTGGCGCCAGCGACCACCATTTGTACGTCGACTGCGCTGCTGCCGCGCGGCCTCCTCGGCTTCTTCAGATTCTCGAAGAACCGCATCTGCCGCGGAGGGCCCTTCCCGCGTCTCGGCATCGCCATCTCCCTCTCGCTCTGTGGCATCTGGCGGCGCAAGTGATATCGCGCCTGCGCCGGCTGCTAGTGCGCGACACCTCTGTTCCATGGATAGGGAAATATCCTCCACCGCTACTACCTGCAGCACAAGAAAGGTCCCGGCGGTGCCCACTGCATCCGCCAAGGAACACTGAAAGAGGCCGTTGTGTAGTAGGTGTGCTGGGAGTGCGAAATGAATGGGGCAGGCGGCAGCACCGCTACTGCCAGTGCTACTGCCTGTGATCAGCTCCAGATCTTCATCGAGGTGGGCTTCAATGTATGCGAGCGTCTGAGGATCTGTCCCGAGAGCATCCATAAACAATCAATCTACTTTGTATGTGCTATTCTAGATCTATGCAGGAAGGTTGTGGGAAAATAGGTAGGTGAGCTTTAAAGAAGGAGGAAAAAGTAAGCACACACAAGGTTTAACTTGAGATACCCAAAGAAGGAGAAAAAAAAAGAAAAGCGTGACATTTTCTAAGGTTAGATATGATCGTGAACAAACATAGCGCCTTCATACTTTCTACTGCCAATTTTCTAACATTGACTTCTCAACGTTTGAAATGTATATATATATGTTTCTCCTGTTTTTTTTTCTTTTCTTCTCTCCCTTTCTCATCATATTCAACTATTGTGCCATCGTGTGGACTTGCCGTTGGCAGATGTAAGC
>JASANZ010001806.1:0-16671 GCA_030849805.1 Sergeia podlipaevii | reverse complement strand
CGTTTGTTGTTTGTTTGCTCACTTCACTTCGCTGTTCTTCTCTCTCATTGTTGTACTTTCTTTTTATATGGTTGTTTGGGATATTTAGTATGCAGCTTCTGTTGTTTGTTGGAAGGAGAGGAGGGAGAAAAGGGGAGATTCAATCCTCTCTTGCTCCTTTCTTTTTGTATTATGCTACCTTAAGAAAAAAAAAGAAACATCTATGTTTTCCATCTCTGCCTCACCAAAAAAAAACAAAAACAACAGAAAAGGGGTATGGGAGTCATATAATCAAGTGCCACATTTTCTTTCCTTTGAGGAGTGATTTTTTTTTTTTTTTTTTGATCGGTTAGCAAGCAAGTTTAGTTTATGCCTTTTTTTTGCTTTTTTTTCATTGATGCTGTTTTCCGTGCTCTTTTTTTTTTTGGTAAGAAATGCTTTACTTTTTGGCACAATGTACTTGTTGGGGACGTGCTTTTTTGGCTTTTTTTTTCTGTTAATTCCTTTACTGATGATATAGGATCACGAAAAGAAAAATAATGGAAAGGAGAAGCTGCTATCGTCTCGTGTACATCTGCTTTCTCATTTTTCCCTTTGCTATTTTTTTAATATATATATATTTCTTTTTTTAAAGTTGTATGAAAAGAGACGACATTTTCTTCTGTCGCTCTGTGGGTGATACCGGCGTTTTTTTTTTTTTTGCCAAATGATTTTTTTTTTTTTTGTTACCTTGAAGTCAAAGGAAACGGCGGGGAATCTCGTACGTGAATCTGCAAGTATTTTCTCTTTTTTTTTTTTTACTGTACGCACTTGAAAAATGAGAATATATATATATATGTGATCCTTTTCACTACATGATGGAGCTTTTTTTTTTTCTTTTTAAAAGCTTTCCTTCTCCCTTTCCTTTCTTTTCCTTGTTGGTGTTATGCAGGTGTTTTTTTTGTTTTGTGAAGTGCAGCGAGGTGTAGGTTTGTGAAGAGCTGCGGCACAGGGATATTGTGTTTTCTGTTGTTGTTTTTCTTTGTATCTTTTTTTTTTTTTTTTTTTACCCCATTTGGCAAGCCAACATGAACATTTTTTTTTTTTTTTTTTCGCTTACCGGATAGATGTATTCGCGTGATGACAACAACAGTACGTAGCCTCGTGCATTATTACATTTTATATATTTATTTATTTAGGATGGCTCATACACATAACAATTTCTTTTTTCTTCTTTTGCCGTTCCCCTGTCAGTCAGCCTTGGTGGATATAGTGGTCAGCAGTTTATGGGATCACGTCAGTTTTTCAGCGATACTCAAACGGATCGTCGTGAAGCCACGTCATGTTTACTGCGGTATATTTATACGTAGAGAGAAAGAGAGAGAGAGAGAGGATGAGAGTTCTCTTTTTTTAACAACAGCAACAATATACAGTAAATATAGAGAGCAAGCAATCAAACACACAGCCAACGAAACAACAATAACAACAAAAAAAACGATAGTAGTGTTCTAACTCCTGCGATAATGTGTGTGCTGAATGGAAAACGACATTTTTTTTTTTTAATGAACTGAAGTGGGCGTACCTTTTTTTTTTTAAAATAAGTCCAGTTTTTCCTCTATGCGTGACTATCATTAGTTCTTTTTTTTTTTCTGTGAGACACAGAAGTACCTGTTGAGCATGCCGTTGGATGCGCATCTTTTTTTTTTCTCTCAGGCGTGAGAGAGCACACACACACATAAACAAACAAAATAGTATCTTAGTGAATAAACGATGGAAGCAACTGTGCTGTTGTTACCACAGGAGCCATTATGGCATATATCTTTTTGTTCTTGTCATGCATGCCCTGCACTTGCGTCATCGTACGTTTTTTCTCTTTTTTATTATTCTCTTTTTCGTTTTTGTTTTATTGTACTGCATGTAGTTTATAACCAAGTCGGCAGACATCCATAAACACATTTGTGCAAGTCCGCACAAACACATACCCACATCAGAGAAAAGAAGGAAATCAACAAAGCACTATTAAGAATCTACATAGGAATGTTTTTTTCATCGACTTGCCAACACCAACACCTTTCTTTTTGCCTCCGTTTTTACATAAACAAAAAAGTCGACAACAGAAGATATCAGAGGTTTGTCGTTAGATCACTCAATACGCTATCTTTACTACAAGTAGAGAAGTTGCGTCGGAGTTTTCTTTTTCTCTCTGCATTTCCCTTTTTGATATCTTGAATGAGGATTCAGACGCACCTCTACGCAATCTTTTTAGCTGTTCATCAAACGCTTTTTTTTTCCGTTAACAAAAGAAAGTGAATAGGTGAACAGTAGTGCAGAAAAATAAGATGAATAAACAGATCTCATCTACATTCAACTATCATCGGCAATAAACAACCTATCGTCGCTACAGAAAACTTGTCCGACAACAGAATCCTTAACAAGCTTCACGATGTGTATCTGACTGAAATCAAGCCGCTGGAGGATTTGTATCACTACGATGTTCTATGACCTAGTACATTCGATGACATGCTTCTTCACGGCCGTCCCCCTTGCATCAGCTTCTTTGGGCCTTGGTCGACCGGCAAGTCTTCTTTCATTAACTATTTCCTCCAAACTGACCATCTATGGGCGGGCCCGCAACCCACCACGCCAGAGTTCACTGTTGGCAACTACGGCAAGGAACCAGCAGCGGTGGATGGGCGTACTCTTGTGCACCCCAAGAGTTTTCCTTTTACGCAGTTCGAGACCTTTGGCGAGGAGATGATTCAGCACTTTAGAGGCTATCAGGCGCCCCACCCACTGCTCAAGCACGTGACGCTCATTGACACTCCAGGTATATTGGAGAGTGCCAGCTCGGACCCGAACAACTCATGCAACTTCTGTGATGTCAGTCGTTGGTTTGCTGAGCGCAGCGATATCATTTTCGTACTGCTTGATCCTACAAAGCTGAATTCCGGCGAGGAGCTACGCACCTTGCATAAAGAGACACTCTACGGGCTGGATAGTCGCATCCGCGTTGTCCCTAACAAGGTCGACATGGTCACGTCACAGGAACTCATGAAGGTTCATGGCGGCTTCATGTGGGTCTTATCTTCAATGTTCACGTCTAACGAGCCGCCGCGTGTGTACGTGGGTAGCTTCTGAGACCGTCCATACCGTCAAGATAGCTTCTCCCTGCTCTTCTCAGAGGAGAAAACGGACGTTATCAAGGAAATCCTTCATCAGGTGCCTCACCAGCTGTGGGACAAGAAAGTTGCAGTCACCATCAGCCGCGCCAAGGAGGTGCTTACTCATGCCGTCATCTGCTCAACACTGCGGAAAGAGATGCTATAGTTCAACCGCTCCAAGGCGCTCGCTAAGGCGATTGAAAAGTTGCCGGAAAAGTACCCCGTGATTGCTGCCAAGTATCGTCTGAATGTAAGTGATTTCCCTTCCCCCGATGAGTACAAGCGTTTTTTTTTTTTTTTTAGAAGGTCGACATTGATAAAATCTGTGATATTGAAAAAGCAGAGAAGGGAGGTGAAATGACGAAGGTGCGGAATGCGATCAATGCAACACTGTCCAATACGTTAAAGCCACGCAGAGGCTCCAGAGTACCCATTAAGCTAGACGAGGGGGAGCGGAGCAATCTTGAGAAGATGTACTACGGCAGTGTGCGTGTTCAGTGCCTAGAGGCAGAGATGAGTCACCACGAAAACGCGCTTTTCTCTCATGGAAAATTGATGACCCTCTTCAACTGGCGAGCGCGCGAGTAAGGCTCTGCGGCGTCTCTCTGAAGAGGAAACCAAAAGCATCAGCAATAACAACAACAACAACGACAACAGCAACGTCAACAACGACGACGATGACGACAATGATGACACTGTGTGCAATCAACATTTCAAGCCCCTTTTTTTTTTACTCCGAACACGCAAAGAATCTTCACAGGCGGCCACTCTCCGCAATGGAGTCTTACGCACCACGCCAATTTTTTTTTTTCCCCACAGCATTCAATGCTTCTGTAATGCACTCTTTAAAGAACAACGGCAGCAGCTCCAACATCCGCAGTAGTAGCAATAGGTTTAACAGCAGCATCGTTGAACAGCGCTGTTTGGGCGATATCCTTGCTCCACCATTTTCTGACGCTATCAACATCATTAAAAGCAGCGACACCGTGTCTGCGGAGAAGATTGAACAGATGATGGCTATGATGCAGAAGGTACTAGATGACAGGGAAAAGAACAAGGAGGGGCATTCATCTCTTCTATCTCCAGGCGGTGACAATGAGCCACAGCCGAGTATGATGGTAACTACGGTTGGCGGCAGTACCATCATAGCTACCACACCTTCTGAATTTCAGTAGAACATGTGCTACAAATTTTTTTTTTTGATTATTGTTTGTGTGAATGCTTAACCTATTGTTTCAAGTTTTTTTCGATTCCTTTTCTATTCCTTTTTTTTTCTTTGGATTTTCTTCTTTTCCTGTAGTGTATGCCTGCCACGTTGCGCGTCTCTCCGTGCTTGTGTGCTGTGAGATTATTGCATTGCGTTGCCGAGACATAATTCTTTTATGGAGGAAATGGGAAGAAAATTGTTTCCATTTTTTTTTTTTTTGTGTGTGTGTTCACATTATGCAGATAAATGCACTTACTTGATTTTGTGGAGTCAACGACGATGGTATATATATATATATATATATATATATAAATTGATTCACTCATTATGTGTCTTTCATTTCAGATCTTTTCCTTTTCGTCACTAGGTAACGCGTATGAGTGTGAAAAGGATTGATGGTGGGGAGAAGGGATACTTCTGAATTGCTCCAAGTCCATCTTTTTTCTTCATTATTTTTCTCCATTCGGACCCTTCTCATAATAATTTTTTTTCTTCCAAAAGAGATAACTAAGGAAAAAAAAAACGAGAAGAAAAGAATGACTGAACTTATGGGTACTCAGTCACGTTCTGCTATTGGAGGTCAACCAGCACATTCTCATTCTCGCAAAAAAAAAAATATGCCCACCTATTGATTTTTCTAAAAATACTTATTTTGTTTTTCTTCCAGTACAGCTTTTTTTTTTCCTCTTTTACGTAGAGTTTGTTATCAACTATTTTCTGCTATTATAATTAAAATTATTATTATTATTATTTTGATATTATATATGTGAGCCATATGCCATTTTTTAAAAATCTTATTTTGCTAATTGTATGAATATATGTATGCTTATTTATTTGTGATTGCCATTCTTCACGACGTTCAACGCATAAAAGAGGGGAAGAGGAGTGAGGGAAGAAAAATGGTTTTGCTGCTAGTATGTTAGGAGGCTACCCATCTTGATACTACGCACACACACACAAAAAAAAAAGGGATGCTGCAAGGTAGCTGAAAAAAAAATACATATTGATTAGCCCCCTCAAAAAAAAAAGCACTCTCTGAGTTTTCATATTCTTCTCTTGCAAGTATAAAACAACAAAAACAACTATTTCTTCTAAATTTTTGTGTTCAGGGCTTTGACCAATATATCACGCACGAACAAATGGATAAACAACATTAACAACCACGGGAAAAAAATCAGAGGTCTGCTTTAGATGCACTAGACTGATTTCGATGCCACAATATGCGTTTGTATACCTCACTTACCGTCTATTTGTTTGTCTTGAATGCGTTTTTTTTTGTTTGTTTTTGTGTGTGCCCCGCATTTTTTCTCTTTTAAACATTAAAACAATTTTTTTTACTATCATAAAGTGTAAAGGCAGATAGGCAGACTACTTCCTCTTTTACTTTTTATTTCTCCCCTCTTGGTCTTTTGCTAAGGAGTCAGACGATCGCATTTTTTTTTTTTTTTAAAAAAAGAGGAGGAAACTTTTTGTGTTCACAGAAAAGCACATAGAGGGGTGGAGATAAAAAAGGGAGAAAGGCTTTTTTTCCTTTAAAAATCACCATTTTTGTTTTTCTTCATCCCTTTTTAAAGGAAATTCTTGCGCACGCTGCTCTCTCTATTTTTTTTCTTGTGCGCTTTTAACCACCTATGCTATGGATCGTGATAACACAAAGGGAACACCTCCATACGTGAACTTTGAAATTGACTCAGAGTTTCTTGACATCATGCAGTCGGTAGAAGATGCGTCCATACTTGCCCAGCTCGACGCCTTGAGCGACGCTGCAGCACCCCATAATTTCACAGCTCAACAACCATCCTCGCCATCACAAATATCACTACCACCACCGCTAGTGCGTTCGTCACAAAAGAAGGCCCACGTGCATCCCAGCTTCATCATGGGCGGTTCTCTTTTTCCACGAAATGGTTTCAAACAAGGCCTGCAGTCCTCGAGACACTCCTACAGCCCGCATAGGCTTCCAAGGCACATCAACAGGCGTGGTAGAAACGGACTAGGCATCCTTCTCTTTGGCTCTCTTTTTTGTCCATTCACCAAACAATTTTTTTCTCTGCACTCCCCGCACTGGGCTCACCTCCAAATGGCCGGGTTTGGCATTGACGAGAGCATGCAAGAGGGTCGCCGCTGCTCACTGGCGCGACCTCGGCAACTCTATTTTTTAGCGTGCCACTTACAAGACAAGGCACCGACGTTTGACTATACTCAGCGAAGAGGCCCCCATCAAGATGAAGGCCTGTCACGGCACCAATCGTTGACCACCTCAGCACAGACGAAACGGCATTCGGCAGGACGCGGAATGGATGCATCGAATTGCGAGGAAGGTACAGCAAGACACGTGGAGACACGCCAATCTTTTACGCGGAAAACATGGGCATCCGCCGGTACATCGCACTGGAGCTCATTGCTGTCTAGCACTCTGGGCACACTACTGAAAACTACCCCTGTAAACGATTATACTGCCTTTACTAATACGATACGACGCATTCTGAAGGAAGAAAGCGCGACCATGCAGACACGGCGGATAGGGTTTCGACTACCCCCTCCTGTGCGCTGGCTAGAGGATGACGACAACGATATCGCCGGTGCTGAAGGAGGACAGGACAAGGTAGAGCTGAGCCTGCTTGCTTTGCAGCTTTCGCTATCGTCCAACGTGCCACTTCTCTGTACTCGTTGTCAGAGCCATACCACGAGTACCACACCAGCACACGAAGCGCGTTCTGACACTGTAGACTACGTGGCTGACTTTGGATCTGTTTTTGTGAGCCGAACCCGGGAATGGCGGCGGTCTGTGCTCCAGCTGCACCCCAAGTGGCTGCAAGGAGGCAAGGCTACTCACTCTCTGTGCTCTTCCTTCTCTCCACTATTATTGTTAGAAGAGAAAGATGCTCTGCGGTATCGAGAGGAAGAGCAGCCACACCAGCAGGAGCAGGATCAGTCTCAGGCAGGTCGTAGCGACAAGGAATGGGCTTTAAGATTCTATGAGGATGCTTCTCTGGCAGTTGGTGGTCTGCCTGCACACACCCGTGCCGTGTCTCTGCGCGTGCCCTTCCCCGAGTCGATGTCTGCTCCCTCGATGGTTCACGAGGTGTGCCGTGCAGTGATTGCGGACTTGTTGTCGACGTCGTTGCGTTTGTCAGAATCGCCTTTGGGTATGAGGAAGTCACCCAGTCGTATCTACTACTGCCCGATCGAGCACTCGGTGGATTACAACTCCGTATTGGATCTTGTCGCGTTCCCAGTTTCTTCTGTCTCGCGGAAGCCGGCGGAAGCAGTTTTTGGGCGGCAGTCGTGTCATTTTGCTCCCTACTGCGGTACTCGTGAGGAGGATGCTGTGCCCTTGCTTTTGATAGGGCTTCTCTTGAATGATGTATCGAGCGCAGTTAAAAGCAACAAAAGCGGTCACAGAGCCAGCGTGACTGCACACACGCGGGGTGACACTGCTGCAGAAATGGAACACAATGTGGTGGTGATCAGCAACGCGCACTTACTATCCAAGAGGGCAGTGGGACGCTTGATTGATCAGTGGACTCGCAACGGCGCTGCTTCTAGAAGTTACAAGGCCATGGAGCTCGCGAAGCACAGCAGATCTCACGATCGCTGCGATGCCAACGCGAGGAAGACTTCTTCACTATCATATTCGGCGCAGCGTTGGCAAGTGCTGCTAGGGGTGGAGCCCTTCAGCAAAGCAGTACGGACGAACTGTGTGCATCCTTTGGGCAAAGTACAGCTGATACTCGTTGGTTATGGTGTGACTGATGAAGGAGCAGTGTGCGGTGACAGCGGTGGTTTCGGTGCATTGTCCTTTCCTACTGTTCCACTTGCTGGCACAGATACACTGGCTGTTAGCAAGGAAGCGATTGAGGATGTCTTTTTCATTGAGGAATCACTTGCCACTGCACTCTTGCGCGTTGGACCGCTCTACCAAGCCTCCTTCACGCCTTTAGAGCAGGCTCAACTGCTTGCCGCGCTTACCGCTAGCGCCTGGAAACAGCTGCCGCCATCCTTCGCGGTAAATTCCTTTGTGATGCGGTTGTTGCCTTCGGGCAAACGCGCCTACATGGGAGTGAGTGCCCCGCTGAGCACGCCCCAAGGACAGAAACAGTTCAGTGAAGGGTGCGAGAAGCTGCTGCGACTTCAGTTGGATTTCCCCGCCAGCGTAAGAAGAGCAGGGATGGCGCCTGTAACCTCTTCTGCGGATACAATTGAGAAGGAGCTGATGCGCTATTCTTTTCTCTCTGCCGTCACGGTACGTCATTCACTGATGAAGGCGTATTCTGTTGTTGTACGTGCCTCACCGACAGTAGCGAATAGCAACAGCAGCAAAGAGAAGTTAGACTCAGTATTGACAGAGAAGGAGGCGAGTTCTACGCAATCTTTTACCGCGTCGCCGTGCTACCCAGGTGTCGCCGTTCTCCCTGTGCCGACTCGAGCGGTAGCGTATGAGCGGGAAAGCAAGGTAATTGCTGGATTGCTTTACAAGAAGCTCTATGGTGGCTGCATCTCTTCTCACATCAAAACCAAAAACACAGCCCCTACAGATTCCTTGCGCCGTACGCGTCATCACGTAGACGTACTGCACCAATCCTATGATGCCTTTATAGAGCCCTCGGTGCTACTTGGGTCATGGACCTCGACGCTTCTTTTCTGCGCGCCTATTATGGCGGATGTTTTGCTACTTCGGGAGTATCTGAAGCAGCAGTTGCGGATGCGTATGCGCAACGTACGAGGCGAGCAATTGCCGCTTTGCTTGATAAAGGAGGTGAAGGAAAGCACGTGTGGGAAAATCAACATTGACGACGTCGATACATTTCACATTGACTTTATAGCTTTCCCCCTTGCTCGCCGCTGCCGACTCTTCGGTCTTCGTGCCCTCTTCTCTTGTGGCGTGGCTGACGCGACCTCTAGCGACGCCGCCTTCAACGAAAAAGCGAATGGCAGCACAGCGGTGATAGAGGAAACGTCATGGAAGGAATCCATGTGGCACAGACATGACTATTTTCAATGGCGACAGCAGCGGCAGACAGTCGGCATGAGCACTGAAGACATCGTGTTTATGCACCTTCATGAAGTCCTGAAGAAGTACGCGTCATCGCCGTTGTTTTTCCCGTTGTGGACGTACAACGTCCCAGGTTTCTCCGCACGTCAGCGCGCAGCTAGCCTTGCACGGCTGCGGAGAGAGCAGTGCCGATCCTCAGAAGAGGAGCGATCATCGCCAGGGCATGAAATGCGTAGCAGCAGTGCCGCATCCAATGCGCTGACTTTTTCTCAATCATCATCGCCATCGCCACAAATACAATCTCACGTAAAGGAAGAGGTAGTAGCAGCGGGGACAGGATTGCAGCTTGCTGTGCAGGCGTCGATTCCGTATCAGTTCTCCAATGTGCAGGAGACATCTATGCCGTGTACGCCGAGCATTGTGGAAAGGCGCCTTTTTTCTTTAGCGGTGGCTCAATGCCCGTCTTTGCGTCTCTCGGTTGGCTCCTACGTTGTCTTGCACGAAGATATTCTTATCACGGCATCCAGGCAGTCGGGGAAGCTGGAGAAAATGCCCGACAGCGGTGACAGTGAGCACGCGAGTACTCATGATTTGCTCCGAGGTCGGAGAGCCATAGTTGGACTACCTCGCGGAACCGTATGCGTTGTGACGGGCTTTGTACGTGCTTCCACCCTTTGTAAACAATCTGCGTCTATACCATCATTGCTGTCACCGTGTGGTATGACTGACTCGGGCAACACTGCGGCATTGGCAGCAGCAGCAGCAGCTCTCCCGCAAGTCCCAGTAGAGTGCCAATGGCACATTGAACGCCTACTTCCTGGTGCACTCGAAGGACTGACGCTCTACATGCAACAGCAACGGTGTCAGCAGCATGTGGATGCTGCAGTCCCAATGGTTCGCGTTGTCTCCGAAGGTGATGGCAAACGCTGCAGCAACAGCAGCAACAACAACACGGAAAGTGAGGAAGAAAAAGTAGAAGTACGCGAGTTTCTTTTGCTGCCACAACCTTCGCTAGTAGGAGGATACGCCTCTTTGCACTACTACTCTCTCCCCGTCTTGCACCTCCCAGTTCATTCCTTAGAGCCACCACCACCACCAGCAGTAGTGGCAGTGAGGGGGCGGCGTGCCGATGAGAGTGCTCACTCTACTGCTCTCTGCTGCTACCCTTTCACGTGGCTGTACCACCCTTATTATGGGGGTCCGTACAGCTACGCAGTTGTTTGTTTGCGGCCGGAGCAGCGATATGACGTTCTCACTGCGATGCTGGCGGCCTTTAGGCGGGATGCCGTGACAGGTGTGCAAGACACCTCTTCGCCGTTTGCGTTTGTGGAGGATACGCTCTTTAGTGAGAGAAACAGTGCTGTTGAGGGTGCCGAGTCCAAACGAAATAGTGCAAAGGCGCCAGCTCGAACACAGATGCATTGTAGTAGTAGTGGGGATACATTAGGCGGCGCTAGTGGTGACTCATCGCCGCGTATTTCTTTAGATGTTTTAACAGAGTTGTCGCTTTTTCCCCAGACACCATTAGATGTAAATACATAAGTATGTGACCATATTTTGCTTTCTTTTTTTTCAGATTACCACTCCATCCATATAAACGCGCTATTTTTCACATTTTTTTTTTTTTTTCGTACCTCTAGCATGCTTTTGTGATTTCAGAGGTACTGGATGAAAACTATATACGTCTCACTATTTTAATTTTCTACGGGCTCTCAAGCACGTAGGGGAGTTGCAGAAAATCAAAGCGATTGACTCACTCATTGTTTTTGCAAGTGCTTAGCTTTATATGTTTGAACTCAGTTGAGTCATTTTTATCTTATCATCAATATGAAATTGGTATCTTGACTATCCAGCGAAGAAAAAGAGCAAATTATTTAATAAATACAAATTGATGGATTTTTCAGTGGAAATTGATTATGCATATAGTCTTTGCATTTTCAGCTATTACGGCTATTCCAGCACTCTCGAACTGACTTTCCCTTTTGTTGCTCTTCATGTTTCTTTGTTTGTTTGCTTTTTTGTCAAAGGAATATAGATAGGTTTTTTTTCTTCACTTATTATTATTATTACTTTTTTTTTTTAAGAATAGGAATCACTTCTTAAGGCGCCACACACCCGCAGCCTGTACGCGCGCATACACACCTAATTGGACTGTGTTACAGCTTTTCACATACTTTTTTCCGTTTTGTTATTGTTTTGTTTTGTGTGTGTGTGATTACCTTTTCCTTACCCCTTTTCAGTAANTTAGCCCGTTTTTTTTTGTTCTCCGTCTTCTTCTTTTTGTTGTTGTTGTTGTTTCTTTATATATATATATATATATATATATAGTTGTAGTGATTGTTTTCTTTGTTTTACGACCGTCTTACTACCAGGCTTCAGTGTTTACAAAGGAAGAAAAGAAAGACATCTTTTTTTTTTTCTCTCCCTTTTCCCTGTTGTACTGAGTGCTTCATCTTCCCTTTCTTTTCTTTGTAAAAGTGTGACAGCACAAAAAAAGTTGAGTTTATTTAAAACAGAACTCCTTTTGGTGACGTTTTTTTTTTTTTTTGTGTGTGTGAACGTAGCTTTATAAGAGTGCTAAACGACAATTCTGGCGATAGCACTTGCTTACTAAAAAAAAAAAAAAGAGAAGAGACAGTATATCAAAATCTAAAGGAAAACAAAAAAAGAAGAGAAAGGAAAGCGAAAATGCGAAGGAGCAACAATGCTGACTATGATCCTGGGTTTGATGCAATGATGCCCGCAGGTGCACCGCCCCCCAATAAGAACCCTCAGTCAGCATACCGCAACACGGCGGACTCCGTTCAGTCCTTCACGCATGATCTTCAGGGCTACCAGCAGAGCCTCAACAAGGTCCTAGACCACATCAACACAATGGCGACTGAGGTGTATTCACTCCGCAGGCACTATGAGGATGTCAACAACGAGAAACTCTATTTGGACGGCCTTGTAACTCAAGCGGAAGAGCGCATGACCAATGTCAAGTCTATCATCGAGCGCTACACCGCCGTCGAGGATGCTGTGGTTGCGAGCGACGGCTACACGTACGAGCGTGAGATGATCACGAACTACATCAATACCTGCATACAGTCCGGGGAGACCCCCCTTTCTCAACAAACTGACGAGCCTCTCACGTCTCTCTTGATTCCCAACCGTTCCCTCGCCGCCCTGCTAGAGCGACTGGTAGAAAAGAGCGACAAGGCACCTGAGCAGAGCCACACCGGGAAAGCCGCCTCAGCTGGGCAGAACAACAGCAACAGCAACCGCCACAGTGCCGCAAACAACAACAACAACAACACCAACGCGGGCGACGGGAGTGGTCACAACAACTATGGCAATCACAACAATCGCGGCGGCAACGCGATCAACCACAATCGAGACTCTCAGATAGAAGTGAATGCGGCTGGGGAGCGTTTGCATCCCTGCATTCGTGTGTACGGCTTCTGTAACTACAAGGACACTTGCGCCTACGCGAAGTACCCGTATGATGCCTGCCTTTCCAATCTGAAGGGGAAGTGCCGCTTTCGTAATCAGTGTCACGAGCGCCACGTGGAGTTCCGTGGACCTCTCAATGATCAGGGACTTCCTATTGAGCAGGACGATGCCAGCATCAGTACAAACACGGCCAACAGCAAGGAGAAACCCTCTGTTGTCACCGCCACTGCTGCAGAGGAGTCTGTGGAGTAGGTGAAAAAGAACCGTGCATTCAAGGACGAGAGCTGTTTTTATTATTATTATTTATCTTCTTCCTCTTCTCTTTATACATTCCTCATTAGTATTGCTTTTTTCTTGCTTTTGCATGTGTGAAAGGCCATTCTATGGAGGTTGTTGTGTTTTGTCTTCTTCTTCCCACCTTTTTTTTTTCGCTTTGCCTCTCTTGTTTGCTGAACTGGTGTTGCCCTAGCTATGCGTTTCTCTCTTTCTTTTTTTTTTCTTTTAATGCTGGGTGCAAATGTTAGGTGTATACAGAGCTTTATACGCCGGTTACTTTTTCCCCCCCTTTTTTTTTCTTAATTTTGCTTTCGTTGTAGTGCCTGTACTTGCGGCAATCTGAGCGCGCACTTTTCTTGATAGAGCGAGAATAAATGAGAGAAAAATGCTCCTGAAAACCGATGGTTGAAGAGAGAGAATTGACACTAGGACAGTGGCCTTCTTGCGCTCATCTCGGACTATGGGATGATTGCATTGCTATTCAATTTTCTTTTTTTTTCTTTGTCTCGTATGTCGCATGTGTATAACGTGATTTCACTTTTTGCGTATATGTGCGTGCGTGTGCGAGCACATTTGCGTTGTATGTCGTTACCGATTCTACGAAATTCAACAATAGTTGCTACTGGCAGTGAACAGAGGGAGGACGAGAGGAAGCAGGGGAAGGGGGGAGTTAAGGAAGAAAGTAAACTCACAAAGGCAAAATGCCCGAACGGAGCACGTATATACCAGTGATGAAAGGAAAAAAAAAAAACGTTTTATCTTTGTAAAAAAAAAAAAAAATGGCATACCATCTCTATATAATACAGTTTCCTTTTGATTTTTTTTTTGTTCACTCGGATGAAGTGAGAAGCGATTCACTATATTTTTTGTTCCTTGGGAGGTATGTTAGTTCTTTATGGGCAAACAAACAAACTTTATCGCACTCGACGGACAGAGCTCTGCATCAACCTCAACTTACACACACATATATATATACGTTTCCATTTCTGTTTTTAGTTGTTGTTCTTAAAAAAAATTGGCGTTTTTTTTTTGTGATTTTTGGTGGTGTTGTCATTGTTTTTTTTTTCTTTGTGGTTGTTCATTATTATTAATTTTTTTTTTGGATGTGCGTGGTTGGTGTTTGTCTCGCTGTGACGTTTTTTTTTCTTTCTGTTTAATGCGCTTTAAGGAGTCGTTTTGATTTGTATCATAGTCGATGCCCACATACCGATATCACAGCTGTCTATGTTTTTTTAAACACAAAAAAAAACTTCCAATATTAGAAAAAAAAATACATGTACTACGGAGCCAATGTTGCGCAAGCATTATTCATAATGCGTGTGTACAACGCACCAGCTGGGTGGGAAGAAAGGGGTTTTGAACCTCCTTAAAAAAAAAAAAACCGAATGCGTGTCCACTCCCTCCTACAATAGTGTTTGTGAGATGCATTGTTGACTGCTACTAATTTATCCTTCTCATTATGTTTTTTTTTCCTTTTTTTTTCCTTTCTCTTCCTCCTCTTGTTTTCGTTCCTAACAGGAACTTTTATTACTACTACTGCTATTATTGTTGTTATAATTTTTTTTATTGGGCTCCTAATTTTTTAGTTGTGACTTTTGTGTTGTAAGCTTTTCGCTGCATATCTTCACATTGAAAAGGGACGCAACTAAGTACTTGGCCTTTTCTTCTTCTTTAGCACTCAACAATAATAAGCAATAGGGCTGTCTTTTTTTCCCCCCATTTAAGCATTCATTTCGCCAAATTTTGTTTTTAACCTTCTTATTTCCAGTTGATCATCGTTTGACGAACAAACAACAAATATGAATGGTCTTGCTCCCCCCTTCTATGGCAAGGGCAATATGGGCTATCAGGGCGATGAATGCATGATGATCTGGGATGCCGCTCAGATGATCAGTGATGGCTTCAGCGCACACCACAACGATCTCGGTCGTATGCTGGATGTTGCACACAACTTGCGCCAGATTCTTGAGAACACACGTGCGATGTACAATGCATCTCTCGCAGAACGCGACAAGGCGCTCCGTAAGCTGCAGGATTTCGACAACAAGCTTCTTCAGCTGGAGAATGTCGTGCGTAGGTACACCGTGGCGCACGATCCCGTGATTGCCAGTGATGGTTACACCTATGAGCGTGCCGCACTGAAGCAGTACCTGAGTGACTGCGCTTCCACCAATAGCAAGGCTTACTCACAACAGACGAAGGAGGAGCTGACGGATATGTTCGTCCCGAATCACTCGCTGAAGCGCCTTGTTGAGTTGCTCAAGGGCAACCGTACCACTGAGATGCCACAGCTTCCCCACCGAGGCCCCATCGCCAGTGTACCTGGCGGTGGCAACCAGGGAGGCAACCACGCCCCACGCGCATTGGCGACAGGAAGCAACAATAACAATGCCATGTGGACAGAGGAGGATGCTGCTATCGCTACCCCCGCCCCTATTGGTACTGGCGGTCGCGCAGCCGACAGCGCCGCCGCCGCTGCTGCTGGACGCCACCCCAACGCCCCCGCCGCACAGCCAGTCGGCCGTCGTCTCGACGGTGGAAAGAAACGAGGCGGTGCGAAGTCTACTCTCCACCCTTGTCTGCGCGTGTACGGCTTCTGCAACTTCATGGACGACTGCACTTTCGCGAACTACCCGTACGAGGCATGCCTGAATCACATCAAAGGCAAGTGCCGCTTCGGCAGCAACTGCAAGGAGCTTCACGTGGACCCGCGCACTCCTGCGTATCTGAATCCGCGCAGCAACGCCAATATGCACGGCCACGGCACCAACAGCGCCGCTCCAAACAGCTCGACAAACGCTACCGCCGGTGGTGCAGCAGCGCCAGCTCAGGCAAAGAGTACTGATGAACCCGAGAAGACGGTTGATACTGCTGCGACTGTTACTGCGTCTACGACGACGACGGCTGCGAATGAGGCAGCCGAAGAGGTACGTGCTCCGGCTCCAGCCGCGGAGGAACCTGCTGCTGCTACGGAGGCGTCCGCCGAGGGAACTATGGAGGCGAAGGAGTAAAGAGAAATTGACTTCGTGCGTTGGGACTCAGATGAGGGATGTTCTCACTTTTTTTAAAAAAAAAACCCTTAACCCTTTCAATTCTTCTGTCCTTTTTTTTCCTTTCTAGTGAGTCATGGCCACCACTTGTTTCCTTAATTTTATCAGTGAGAGTGACGGTGTATTAACATATCTTGGGGAGCGTTTACTTCCATTTTATTCGCTCCACTTTATTATTATTATTATTATGTGTGCATTATACACGGTGTGCTGTTTTGCTTGGTTTTGTTTTTAACCTACCGCGCGTTTTTATTTATTTATTTATTTTTCATTGCTTTACATTCCTTTATATATCTCTCTCTCTTCCTTCTCACAGCAACAACAATAACAAAAAAAACAAACTATAAAGGTACGCGCCGTGGTACTTCTTTTTTTTTTTTTCGGTGTTTTCTACTTAGGCTCCTTTTGGACATACAAACATACGGATTCACGTACACACTGGTTGAAAGAAAGAAACAGACACACACACACGCTTGTATACAGTTTTTATTTTCATTTTGGTTTCTTGCGGCAGACTGAATGAATCCCTGATTTTTCTTTTTCTTTCCTATTTGTATTATGTGTGGCTGATGGGGTTTGAGGAGGGGG
>JASANZ010001805.1:0-16643 GCA_030849805.1 Sergeia podlipaevii | reverse complement strand
GTGTATGTGTATATAGCATGAGAAAAAAAAAAACGGTTTGAGAATTTGTTTCTCCAGTACTAACTACCTAAAGATACCGCCATTTCAGCAAACTTTCTTGTGCAAGAGTACGAGAGGGGGGGATGGGGGATGGGATAAAGGCACAAATAAAGAACGGGCAAAAAGACAAGGAAGAGCAACTAACGGACAAAAATAAAAGATGAATAGTACGTGATGAGAGAATTTCAGTGGAAAGGCGAGCATGCTGCGTAAAAAAAAATAGCGGTGGTTATTTCAAAAGATCGCTTTCCCAAAATTCAGTTTCATCAAATCGGAGGAGGAAATGAAACGTAAAAAAAAATGTGGATGAGGAGAGAAGGAATATGATGCACAAAGCAGGAGCCACCCTGCACACAAAAAAATAACAATAAAGAGGAGAGAAAGAGGAAATATAGTAATATAATAATAATAAACGTGAAATGTATGTAAGCTACCGCGACCTTTTTAAACTACCTCTACGCATACTCAAAAAGGGGTTTCACTTTGATTGTATTTTTTTTCTCATTGAAGAAAAAGAAGAAATCAAGATAAAAATGACCGCAAAAAAGTTTTCTTTCCTGTTTACAAAATATATGTGTATTTTGCAATCTCTAAATGCCTCATCCAGAAACAAAAAGTGCTGATACATTTTAAGACAGCAAGCACACAAATAAACACACACACACACACACACACACACAAATGCACTTTGTATTGTGCTAAACAATTTTTGATGCGCTCATGTCGTTTGTTCCTTTTTAACTCATTGTACCTTCACCCGCTAAAGCAATCTTACCTTCCTTTCAGCAGTGCGAGAAGCGAACACAATAGATTGGTTGCGTACAAACAGCAACAAAAGTATTCAACGTACCCATGTGTACACCAAGCAGTGAGAAACAAAATGCTCACACACGCACAAAACTAACATATGCACTGTGCTCTGGCAAGTGTCTAACTGAAGCAGGAAAAACAAATAGCTTTGGTTTTAGCACGCTTTGAAATTGTAGAAGGTTGAGGGGAAGTAGAAGAAGAGAAGAAAAAAAAACCCGTTCATTTATACGGACATCGGGAAAATGGTATCAATTTATTCATACACGCAAATGGCTTTACTGTAGACACATCTACAAAGGCATCCAAAGGAAAACATATAAAAACTAAGTAGCATCAAGCAACGGCAAAAGATGATAATAATGAAAAAAAAAACACAAATCTCTGATTACTTTCCGTCTTTTTCAATCCACCCATCACGTTCTGCATGTCAAATAATGACAAAATCTAATTAGAAAAAATGCAGAACCAAAAGCAAAATGATAATATCAATAACAACCTGAAAAAAGAAGCTTTAAAAGAAACTACACAAAAAAAAAATGCGCAGCTATTGTAAAACAAAAATAAAGCTATTGGTAGGGTCTAACAAAGAAAAAAGAAAGAAAAAGATTAAGAAAGAGTGAACAATTGAAACACACACACACACAACACCAAGGTAACAGAGCGCGATTCTTCATTTTCTGTTTAATTGAGGCACTGACAAAAAAAAAGTGGCAAAAACACAATAAAAACCAAACAGCAACACTAATAATAACAATTATAACAGCAAAATGAATAGCATAAGTTATAGAACTGCTGCCACAAGCGTGGCACCTTGGTGCTGCACATCAAGCACAGCAGACTGCTCTAACAGCTCAGCAAACAACCTCCCAAAAAATGCCTGTTGAAACATCTTTTTTTTTTTTTTTAGGAAAAACAAGATTAATAATAATAATAAAATTTACAATCAGTAATCATACAAATATGTTTCTTAACCAATCATTGTTTGCAATGTATATTTTGAATGGGAGGGGGAGGAGGGGGGGGGGAGCAACAAACAATAATAAACAGAAGAAGAAAAAAAAGTGACCATGACATGTTCTGTGATCGTTTTCTTCTTCAATTACTTGCAACTTCGTTTTGCAGGCATTGCACATAAAAATATAGAACTGTGTGTGTGTTTATGTAGAGCATACAAAAAAAAAACCTATGGGCAATAAAAGACCAGGTGGATAACAAGTGCATAGGTGATCACAGCATGCGCCACAAAAAAAAAAAAACATTTACTTTGCCCAATAAGCAAGTCCACTAAAATATATATACAAGCCAACACACATACGCACACTATATATGGAAAGCACAACATATAGCACGTACTCTGCGGTGCTCTTTAAAAAAATGTTCACAAGCGCTGTATGTGAAACATCCGGCTTTAGCACAGCGGGTGAAAAGGCTCTTATAGTTTCTTCAAGCATTCGAAACCGCCAGCCTCCATGTCTTAGCGCTTCGCAGGCGACTTCGCTTCTTTCTTGGCAAGCCTCGACAGTTGCCTTCTCCTTTTCCCATCAAGAGAGTAGTCCGTAGTGCTCACTAGCATACCTGTTCTGTTCAGCAATTCAGCTCCCTCCGGTGCATCTCCTCGCAGCTCCGTCGTGCTGTGCTGCGCAGCAGCGTTCCGCGCATCTTCACTGCAAGCAGAGCTACAAGTACTAGTAGTGCTGCTGCTGCTGCTATTGCGCGATGATCTGTCGGAGCAATCTGCGCATGCCACGACCAGACGACGATGCGCAGCAATCTCATCGTTCACGTAGAACGCCTCCTCAAGGCTAGAATAAACGGTTCCTGAACCCTCGCCTGCATCCATCACAGACGTGAACGCACCTCCATGCGATGCTTGCATTTCCGCACGGCGCTTCATTTCCTCAGAGCCAATCATATACTCAATGGTTTCTGCGTCTGCTTCAGGTAATGCACGAAGAGCTCGCATTTTCGGAGGAGGAAAGCGATATCGCTTGAGCCTCTTTTGTAATTTATTAGGAGGATGATAAAAGACATCGCTTTCAAGGCCAAGGACCTCATACAGCCGCATCGTGTCACGCTGCTGCGCAAAAAAGAAGGGAGTTGCGTTCTCGCGGAGTATGACGGCCGTCTGTACGGCCTGTGCGCAGTGCTGAGAGAGGCGTTTTAACAGAAGAGCCACCTCCTCCGCCGCCAGCGGCGCCGGACGGGGGTTCTTTTCTGCCTTGCTTTCAACATCGCTGTTCCCTCCTTCTTTATCGTCTTCGGCCCCGCTGATAGTTGCCGCCGCGTCGCACTTGTTCTTTGCTGCCTTGCCGCTGTGGCGATGGCGATGACGACGATGGTGACCACTGCCTTTGGATGTCGAGGAAAATGATGTGAAGGATGTCCGCGTGGGAGTTGATTGATGACTAGGGGTTGCTTCTGCTTCAGAGGTCTTTGGCGGGATATCTGGCACAGCACCCCGCTTGACATGCGAGGAATCAACAGCAGTGGTGTGAGCAGGAAGCCGAAGATTCCCAGAAGCCTTGGCCAGTGCCGCCGCCGCCGCTGCATGGGCGGCAAAGGGCGCCGCTAAGTGACGATGCATGACATCGTCCTTTTCGGTGACGTCATCGTCCTCGTCTTCATCCACATCTCCAATGGATTGAGTGGGCCATAAATCAGAAAACCCAGAGCCTTGCCTGTAGGCAATGTTGCTATTGATCGACGGCGACTGCGCTTCCATAGGCAACTTTCCTAGATGAGCTTCATCCCTGAGCTTTCGCGTTGTGTCAGCCTTTATACCTGCAAATTGAGTCTTGAACCTGTGCTTCGAAGCATACACTACCTTCTCGCTGCGTGGGTCTTCGCCGTTTGACGCGCTCATAGCAGAGAAGACAGGCAGCAAAGATGCATCCACTGGCGGTGAAAACATCGTGTCAGTGAAGCTTTGAGTAGCAACCCTGCTGCCACCGCCACTGTTCTCACGACGCTGAGACCGCTGAGAACTCATCGTTGCGTTGCCAATAAATGGTGGTGTTTGGACTGGGTTGACTGCTTCTGCTTCTGCAGTCGTAGTTGGCGGTGGCACTGGCTCCTGCCTCTCGGAAGCGGTGCTAAGCGTAGTACCGTGGCTGTGAGGAGGCAGTTCGATCATCGGAGGAGACACTGGGGTGCCTTCAAATGGCAGAGGTGCGGGTGGTGTAAGGGCTCCAAAAATGACTCGAGGCAGCTGCGGCACTGCTGCTTCCCCTTTTCGAGATCGCGGCGGCTTCCTTAGAGAAGGAGCACCGCTAGCAGCTTGCGATCGTGACGACGGCGAACATGGCGAAGAGACTCCAGCACACGAAGAAGGAAAGACACGCAAACTGGCGGACGGCTGTAGAAGATTTGAGTTCAACGCAATCGCCGCCTTGTTTGTTCCGGCTGGTTTTGTGTGGCCCCTGCCTGTTTTGATCTGGACGCTTGATATGGACAACGGTGAGGTTAGATGTGGTGAAACAGATGTGGGTCCGAGGGGATTAGATAAGATATCGGATGAACGAGAAATATTTTGAGCTGCTTCAGAAAAAGACAATTCTTGTATGTGGGGCGACAAGAGGCCTGCCCCCGTGCTGTGCGCCTGCTGTTGCTGCCACCGTTGTTGTGCACCTCCGCAACCACCACCCATACTGCCGCTCGCTACATCGCCGGATCGCGGCGTAACATTGTGGAAACCTGGCACACTCACTGTGTCCCTAAGCATGCTCGCAAACCCTTGTGTCAGATGTGCCTCTGGCGCGCTCGGAAGCGCAGCGCTGCCAGTGTTCTTGATGCCACTTCGATTGTTATGAGTGTTAGAGCACAGATCTAGACTGCTTTGCGGGTGAGAGGCAGAGCTGGCGTTCAGTAATACAGGGCCCAAGTTCCCTCTTGACAACGAGGAAGTCCGTTTCGGTCTATACTCTGAAAAAGAAAGACTATCAGGGATAGAGGGTTTGCGTTTTGTAGTTTGACTTAGTCCCTTAGATGCCGCGCTGCGTGTTGTTTTATCCGAACTGCTGCTGTCCTGACTACGTCTGTAGGCTGGAGTAGGTGGATGTGGAATGGTAATGCGCCTAGACTCATTTTCCCTAAGCAACGCAGGAGAAGTGAATTCGCTATCGCTGAGGATGATGCGCTGGTCGTGGCGCGTTGGTCGACTTGAGTGTTGCCGAGTCTGCTGGTTTGGGGAAGTCAGAGGGTTTGCACTTTCCCTTCGCTGAAGAGGAAGAGCTTGGGTGGTTTGCTGAGTGGCATTGTCAGTGGTAAAACAGCGGTGATGATGATGAGGATTGTGATGATGGTGCCGCTGCTCATGATTGTCATTTACTGTAGGAGTCTCTCTTTCCGAGCCTCGCCTGCTCTCCATTGCTCCCATAACTTTGAGCACAAATGTCAGTACGTTGATTTGACACAGAGAGGAAGTAGAGATAAAGATTTGGGAAAATACATATAATGTAGAGCAGCTAACACAACTCAGAAATCGTACGACTCGCACAAGAAAAAAATATATACTGCTTGCAAACGAAAAACAAACAAACAAAAATGCTTGAGAAGTTGTTGTGTATACAAAACTCAAATATACTTACAAGGATATATACAACAAACTCGTGTGCGCTCGTGTGGTAAACGTGCGCACCTGATGAACGTCCAAAATTGTATAAGAAATTCCGTTTACCCGCATGCACTTCCACCACTCGCGCGCACGCGCGTAATTGCGCTTGTATCTATATGTGTGCGCGTTTGTGAGAAGACCTTGCGTTATACACAATGATTATATATATGTAGGTAAAGTTGGTATACTAGGATAATATGAGCAGTGTAGGTACTCAGGACAGCTTTATTTATATATCAACAAGATTTTTTTTTTTTTAAGAGAGAGAGATAGAGAGAGGAAGAGAAGGATAGAAAGAGGGAGGAGGCTTGCAAGCAACAATCAAAGATATAGCTATTATCTTCCCTTTGTAGTACAGCGATACATGGCTGCATTTACATATGCTTTTGTATCCCTCGAGTTCATGCAATGTGTTTTTCTTCCAACAAGCTCAGCATTTTTTTTTAAAATGTTTTTAAGTGTGAAGTTGCCACACAACTCACTTTACGAAGTTGTACATCTCCTTGAGATCGACTGGATTAGGCTTTCCAAAGTACGGTGCTTTGTTGTGGAGCATCGCCGCTTGTGGAAACGCAAGCAACTCGCGCACAAAGTGGTCCATGGTAGGAGCGACGTAGTGCGGCACACGCGACACACACGTCTCAAGCCACTCATGCTCCATATCACCGTCAGCGAGCGTCCGGCGCGCTGCAGGAGCCCTGCCAATACCGGAGAGGACGTGCACACTCGTCCAAAGTCCACCAGCTGCATTTGCGCCTGCGATATCCGTGTCTATGTTGTCCCCAACCATAAAGATGGCGCTCATGGCTGCTGGGTCCCAGCCGAGTGACGCGCTGATAGAGCGCAGCCGCTGCTCAGCAAAGGCATAAGCAATGCGACGTGGCTTGCCGTACATAATGATCTCCAGGCCGCCTCCGGTGACGCTCTCCACAACAGAAGAGAGCATTTCTCGGAAAGCACCGCCACCCAAGCGCGGGAGTGGTGACTCCGTTGCCCAGAGGAGGTCGTCTGATGAAACGAAGTAGGGAATGGACTGGGTGCTAGTTACGTACCGACCGGGCTGCCCGTGTGGGGCAGTGAGGACATCCAAGATGGTCTGAGCGTCACTGAAAACATCATCAGGATCGTCAAACTGGAAGATGGCGGCAATTTCTGGGAAGGGCACAGTATTGGGCTCTGCGTGCTTCAGTGCACCCCACTTCTTGTACGGCACCATCTCAGGATGTTGTGCTTGGTACTCCAAGATGGACATGGCACCATTGAAGCCGTATTCACGCGCTACTGCCGCGCAGTCGGGGTGGCCCACAATCAGCACGCGCTTCGTGCGGTACTCTTCCGCCATGAGGCGCATCGGCGAGTGCGCAAGTAACACCTGCTCCTGTCTAATTGCGCACCCAAGTAGGCAACTCAATTCGCCCGCCTTGACAGCCTCCGAGGTGGGTGCGCCGTTGGTCATCAACACAAAGGGTATCTTCAGCTCTTGAAGAACACGCACTGCCTCGTCTGCACCAGGGATGAGTTTCCCGCTGCGACTCACAACACCATCAATGTCCATCACAATGCCTGCGGTGCCGTGAAGGGGCCAGTTGAGAACCGGCGACCCTCCAGCGGTGGCAGCAGGGCTTGGAGGCACGTAGCTGGTGTATCGATAGGGGATTTTGCTGTTCATGTCATCTGTGAGAAGTGCCTTTGTTTGCTCCGAGTAAGCGCCGTCTGCTGAAGGCGCGTCGCTTCCGCTTGCGCGAGGTGGCGAGCAAGCATGCAGGGAGCTCTGGTATTCTCCCCACGCCGCCATATCGGACTCTGCAAAGAGGCGCTTTGGCTTTGCGCCATACGGAAGAAACTCGCGCTGTTGCTGCAGCACCTGCTCATTGTGCTGTTGCATTTCATCTAGACGGCGAAGGTCCTCGGGAGAAGAAGAATCCTCGGCGAGCGCTTCAGCTTGCGCTTCAGTCTCCCGTTTCCTTTCCCTCCGCTGCCGTAGTAGTGGGTTGCTGCTCTGCATAATACCAGCAAAGAACTCGTCAGCGGTCTTGCCGTCCCGCTCCCACGGCGGCACAAAACGTTTTCGCAGTATGGGCGTACTAGAAAGGAGCGTGGAAACAGTGGTTACGTAGCTCCGGCTGATGAGTGAGTAACGCATAAAAACAATGTGAAAAGGATTATATATAATTAAATTGCCGCCTAAATGAAAGGAAAAAAAAACTGTGATTCTTCTATTTGGGTTTTATTGCCAAGTACTGAAAAAAAAAAGGAAAGGGGAGGCAGGAAAGGAAGAATGAAACTAGTTTTTCTCCGTATGTGCGACTATGAATGGTATATACATTGCTTTTATGCATGCGCCAGAAGTCAAGAATTTTCTGTAAGAGTAACAAACCACTGAGATAGCATGTAAGGGCAAACAGTTATCACAAGTATATTTAAGTGGTTCGTTTATTTCTTCTTCTTCCTTTTTTGCGACAAGTGCGTTAAAGCAAACACCATGCTGGCAAAAAGAAAATAAAAAAAAACGCATGTCCCTACATCATCACTTTCTGCGTCTTGGAAGCCGCGTTCGAGCGCGCAATGCCAATATCGTAAGAGTTGTGGTTGTAGTGACTAATCACTTCAAACGATGGCAGTTTTGCTCTCTGTCTAAGACTCTCCTTGACATTGCCGAGTATGTAATCCACCACTGCTACAATGACTACAAGAAGGATCAGCACACAGTTGAGTATGATAGTGGTGAGATTAAAGTTCTCTACAGTACTCTGTGATCCTAGCAAACTAACGAGGTGGAAGAGAATATTTGTTCCTTTCATGACTTCAACCTGGGGGAACACACTCAAGATGGCGTGAGTACATATGGCGGCAAAAGACAAGATAAGAGTGAACACTAAAAGCGTGGTACTAGCAGAGCTGATCACAAGACTCAAGGCTCTTGACAACTCGCCAATCATCCCCATCATCGTCTATCCCTTGGTTGTATGTGTATGTGCGTATGTGTATGCGTGTTCAACAGAGAATTGAAATAGTATAGCTAAATATATATATTGAAGGGGAAGCGTATGAGGGCACACACACACACGGTTCAGAATACCTCGTAAGCGACGCACACAATCTAATATAGTTTTTTTTGAAAAAAAAAAAGGGAAAAAACAAACAGCATATTAAATAGGAAAATAAGTAGTAAAAAAAAAAATAGAAACTACTTGGTAATCCAAAGCAAGACATTTCTTACCGCTCCCACTGTCTGAAGCCAGTTTGCATTAACTACGTTACTAAATGCACCATTATTTTAAAAGGCAAAATATATTTTATTACCCAAAGTCTGTAACAATAAAGTTGAAATACCACTGCATACGAGAAAAAAAATGAAAAAGAAAACAGTGAATGAACAGCACAAAAAAAAGTCACAACTCTAGCATTAGCCACTTCACCTATAGAAGCCTCACTAACCAGAGCAACCGTTGCATCACACATGTAAGGACTCGATTAAAATCCTTGTGCTATGCCTTCAATTATTATAACACTTTTGCAATCTCTCAAATACCTATATAAAGAATATTACGGCACGAGACAGTATTCCCATCTCGTTTCACAATCCCTAAAGAGAAGCAGAAAAGAGGGAGGAATGAGGATAAGACGGGTTTACGTATCCTCACGTCACCTCCCAATAGGCATTAGAAGAAAAAAAAAGTTGGAAAACTTAGGAACAGTAGTAGCGTTTTTACTTACCCACGGCAGGTATGCACACACGCTAGGCGCATCTATTCGCTGTTTTATCTTCCTCAAAATCCTGTCCCTCAATGATGTTGTCTTGCATGCTATTTGCAGCCCCTATGTATTTTTACCTACGCGCACTCCCTCTCCCTTCCTAACAGCAGATGTACTATTTTGTTCTTGTTCTTTAGTTTCTCACCAGTCGGTATGCTATGCCCTACGCTTTTCTTTTCTTTTAGATGAGACGCTGAGACTTTAGATGCTGATGGAAACCTTGAATATAGTCCTGAGTCCTACGTGCCACCTCCCGCTCCTCGTCATCCTTCTCCTTGGCGCCTAGCCACTCCGTCATATCCGTGCCTCGCGCCAGCCCCTGCATCTTGCCACGCTCAATCTCAATCTTACGTGCCTCGTTGCGGTTGTTCGCCACCGACATCGCACGCCGCTTCCAGAACTGCTCATGGTACACATTTGCCTCGTGCTCCAGGCGGATTGGGTCCTTTTTGCGCAACACCTCGATATCAGAGAGCAAGTCGCGTGTGCGCTGGTCTAGAAGGTTCTCACCGAGCTGTGCCTGTGCAGCAGTGTTAGCCTTGGACACGCGGTACCGCACTAGCACCTGAGAACCCACAAAGATGAATATAATGCCAATGAACCACTTGTGAAAGTCAGTAACGAACCAGTACCATGAGGCAATGTGGTTTGTGGGGTGGATGTACACCGCCTTCGTGGTGTTGCTCATAACAACGATGTTGCGACGCTTCGGGGTCTCCGCGGCGCCAAGTGCAGTAGTCTTATCATCCGTTTTCCCCTTCTCTTGCTGCCCTTCTGCTTTGCTGTGCTCTTGGCCACTTTCTTGCTTCTGCTGCTTCTCGCCTTCAACCTTCGCAGTGTCAGTTTGACCTCCCGCAAAGGCGGCATTGAAGCGGCGTGGCCCGTTGAGTGCAGTGGCAGACGACACACCAACACATGCCAGCAGGGATCGCAACCGATGCACTGCAAGACGCTTCATGATCCTTTAAGTGTAGAACAACAACAACAAAAAAACACTACGCCGCTTTTCTGCGCAAAAAGAAAAAAAAATGTGCAAATGCGAAGAACAACAAAAAGAAATATCAGGCAGTCTCGTTGTATGTAGACGATCGCCCTCCTATTAATGCTCACTAACAATAATAATGAGATATATGCACACCCGATACTTCAATCAATTCACCGAACCTAGATAATGGCCCTGGTTGCAAGCAAAATATAATTTTTTTTAAAGTGAAAGATATAATAACAATGTTTGAAAAGAGAACACGAGAGAACGCAAAAGCAGGAGACAAAAAACATGCATTGGTAGCAAGCACACTTGTAGCAATACATGATAGGACAGAAACTATCAATATAAGTGACTAGTTTAGAAATTACTATTGCTTTATGTGTATAGCACTAGCAACGATTCATACAGAGCAGAAAGACAAGCAATATATATATCCTTCTGAAGTGCGCAATAAGAAAAAGAAGACGAAAAAAGCGTGACACGCTCTGTGATCCATCCCTCTTCTAAAGAATCATCAACGACTCCACTTGTGAGAGGTCATATGCATCACGGAAAAGGATACAAAAAAGGCAAGGAGGCTTGCAAGCAGGCACAAACGAAGTACTGTTATCCCGATTGCATCATCGTTGTCCGCGTTGGGCTCTGGAGACACAGACGACGTGGACTCGCACATACCAGTGTCCCAGAATGAAGGAGAGAGTTTCAGTGAAGAGCATCGAACAATAGAACCGTATCGAAGCGAGCGCGGCGTCCCCGTTCCCCCTCCTCCTTCGATGTTTGGCTGCGGAGTAGGCAGATCTTCGTTGTTGAGAATCGTCAAGTTCTCAAGAGAAGTCCTTCCACCATTCCGAGAGACGACGGTCCCGGAATGGAAGCGAGTGACGGCGCTTGCTATCTTCATGTGCACACTTGAGCTGGGAGCTGCTATCTCAGAACTGTCAGAAGGGTGCCACACTCGCACGCTCACCACTAGAGAGCAGTTTACCTCGACGTAGTTGCGCCTGCCAACGCTGCGCACCTTCTGCGATTTACGACAGAACCGAGGAGATGGGCCAGGCTGCAGAGCAATAGCGGGCACAAACGAAAAACCAAAGTGCGTGACACCCACAAGTTTGCATGCTGGAGCAGAAAATGTAGAGAAAGGAGACGGGCCACGCGGGGGCTGCGCTTTGGGTTGCTTTGCGTCAAGTAGTTGCCTGACGGCAGGGCTGAGCCGTACTCCACACACTGGATTTGCAGAAGGGGAGGCCCACACTTGCACAGCCTTGGAGGCGTTGCCAACATCCTCCAGCGTTCTGTAAAGCGCCACATCCATGCACTCATTTTGTGTCAAGAGGCCAATGAACAGAGAGAGCAGTACTTGCATCTCTGACTCGTCATCGCCTTCCTTCGCATGCGGGTCCAGCTCGTCGTCCTCATCGAATGCCCATTTAGGGTCACTGCGAATGTACTGTTGGTTGGGAACGAGGACGGCAAAAGTTCCTATATCGAGGGTACCCACTGTCATGGCAGCTGCACCAGTGCCAGCACCATCCAATGATGGAGGTACTTCTATCGTCCTCTCTAAAATAAACTTGGCTGTTTTGGGCTCCACCTTGCTTGAGCCATGTGTATCCTCAATTACACAGTGACTCGTAACGACATCAGCGTCCCCCTTTGGGTAGGCAATGCGGGCTGCTTCAGGGTCCCCGTCATAGTAAAGGTTCATTGCTGAGGCACGCCACTCGCTACTGGTCCCTTGCGCGGCAGAAGCCGTCTTCACATGAGTGAAAACGAACGCGGCCGCTATCAATGTAAGATAAAAAATGCAACGTCTATGAGAAATTTTCATTGTCACACTTCCGTCTTTGAAACATATAGGTAGTGACCTTCCTTATACAATAATAATAAAAAAAAGAAATCTTGATGAATGTATCGAAATAAAATTTTCTGTCACGTATTATCTAATGTGCCGCAACGTCATTCAGATAATGCATACAATCATTTATAAAAAGTATGCAGAAGGCAGCTCCTTATTATTGAGTATATTGGGTTAAAAGGAAAAAGGTTAAGGGCAAAGAGATCTATGGGTTCAGAAATTTTATGTTATATTGAAACGTTAATGATTTCACTGAGGAAGAAATGTGTCTATGTTTCCGCTTTATACGTGGAAACAAACAAACAAAAAAAGCACAGTATATTTATCATTTTCTTTTCAATTCGTTCAAGTACTCACCCACCATCATCTCATAGTGCTCATATCATGTCTTAACAATTCGACACCCTCATGATGTACAGCAAAGAAAAAGACCAAAAAAATATTATTATTATTTTTTTTTTTTTTTGAAAAAAGATGCCAAAAAGCAACGCAAACAGTGAAACGTTCAGACTATTTCGCTGTTATGTTGGAGAGATCAAAACAGTGTCCTTCGCTGCAAACAAACGCCTACATATGTACAGCAACAAGGTTAATGATAATAATAATAATAATAAAGAGGGTTTATAGCACACAGTAGGCATGTGTGTGAAGAAAAAAAGAACGTCTACTAAGAACGCGTACGCCCGAAAACTGAAAAAGATCAGTACTGTTTGGAACAAAAATAACCAGACAAGAGGCGCTTGCCTAGCGTTTCAAGATTATTTTTTTTTTGGGAAATCTCAATTCTCTTGAAAAAAATGAGAGAGAGAAAGGCAGCAGAAAGAGGAAAAAAATGGTGAAAAAACAATAACTCATGGGCACCCTATTTCCTCAGTAGCCTCACAAAATTTCAAAGAATAGAAAAGCAATAATAAAAAGGGGAAAAGAATAAATGAAAGTAAAAAGAGAAACAAGAATACTCTGTTTCTCGTTATTTAGCAGAAAATTCTCCTTTGCTGTGGTCGACTGACACGGTAGAGGAGACACGCATCATATCTGTGGCGGTCTGTAGAAGCGACTCCAACATCCGCATCTCATGTAGCCTCTTTTCTCTCTCAGACTTTACGCTGCCCCTTTCCTTCTCAAGCAAAACAAGGCGTCTTTGTAACATGATGTCCACAACATCTGCGTCTGCATCATTAAGAAGCGGTTCGGACATTGACGCGTGGGCCTCCTTCGCGCAAAAATTCCCTTCCCCACTGAGGCTCTCACGCGCTGGACTGATCGGCTGAGTCTCTACGCTTCCTGCCTTGCGCGCCTTGATGATATGCACTCGCATCTCATCTCCACACTTCGAAATCCTACGCGAAAGTTCCTCAATGTGACGTGTTTGAGTCACAACTGTACTCTGCAAGCGCTTGGTCAGTTCCTGCTGGACCTCTGAGAGCTTCGCATAGAGCGACACCATCCCAGGTGTCTCGGCTGAGGATGTCGCCACGGATCTACCACGCGAAGGGGTGGAGGCCACACTGGGCCTGAAGCTGGAGGTAGCAACAACAGCTACAGCATTATCCGCAGAAACGGAAGTAAGACCCCCAGTTGCACTACCACCACCACCAACAAGAAGCTCAACCTGCAACTGAGCCACACGCTGCTCTGCCTCTACCCGTTGTTTTCGTTCTCGCGTGAGCAGAATCGTCAGTCGGGCAATCTCCTTCTCCTGCTGCTCCAACTCCTCGTACCGACGAGACGCAGAGCGCTGTGCGCGTGGTGATGCACCACCGGCTTCTCCAGGGAAAGTGAAAGGGTGAGAGAGAATACTCTTGCGATCTACACGGATACCGTTAGACGTACCAACGGCACTGCTGTACGTAGCGCTTAATGTACTGCTTCCCTCCGTCTTGGCATTGTCATCCATCGCCCTGCAGTCACTCGCTGAGGCGGCTCGAGTCCCTGCTGCGCGAAGTTCATGCCCTGCTGTTGTGCTTGTAGGTAAAGATTTGAGCAACTCTTTCATAGGCGTGCAAACGACGGTGTGCTTCTTTAGCGGCTGCCCAGAAAGAGATGGCAAGTGAGAAACACTAGTAGTGGCGGTGATAGACTGACCCGCCGTTGATGATTGGGAGCAGTTGCTACGCGTGTCAGCGGTCACGTGGCGAAAGCGACGGCGCATGTCGTAGCGCAGAGCCAGTGGGAGTGGCGTTGCCTCCACGCCTGCATCACAGCCATCTTCTTCCAGTAACTCCACAGCGTGCTCGATGCCTTTGGTGAGTCGCATAGCGTTGCGCTGTGTGTCGTGGGGCGTCTCCAAAGCCTCGTTCAGCGCCACCTGCATCCTCTCTGCTGCTTGCATGTGCGTCTGGTGCTGTTTGCGCAGCCTACACCTCAGCTGCTCCACTTCACAAGATGCCGCGTGCACTCGCGCGCATAGATGGATCTCATGCCGGTCCTCCAGCAGGTCAAACGCGAGCTGCATGAAGGTCGCACTCTCCTCTCGCAGCAAAGCAAGCCGTGAGCCTTCCTCATCGCGCTGCGCCACATGTAGGGGGTGAAGATATGGATCCCCAGAGTTCCAGTTCGCAAGTTCCAGCTGGCTAGCAGGAGCAAAGGAGAGAGCCTTCACAGGTTCCTCTGCCGTCCAATTCTCCACAATCTCTTCTTCTTCTTTTGACACTGACAACGCTTGTTGCGGTGCTGTCTTGAGGAGAGCAGCAAGCGACTCTGAATGTGACACATGCATATTGTACAGCTCCGCCAGTTCCTCACTCTGAATGGTTTCTCGGCTATGGTTCTGTCGGAAAATAATATCCATCGCAGCAGCCCAGTCGGTGATGCACGGCGACCCATCCTCCCTCTCCAGAGAGAGACGGCTCAACGCGGGAGATTCTGACGTCCTGGTGACATCAAGTACGCGAACGACGCTGTTGCTTTGCTGACGCACAGATGCAGCTCTAATAGCCCTCAGTTCCGTCTTGCTGAGCACAATAGTACCGTTGTGAACGTAGTCAGGGCAGAGGCGACGAATGATCGCGGAACGCACAGTGGAGGTGACACATGCGCCTTCGACGAAGCCTACCGTCTCGTTGTTCTCGCTACGACATGCATCCCTTTCATTCACCTGTGATGCTGAACGATTGCTCCCGCTATCTTCTGTTGTCGGCCCCGTGGATGCACAACTGCCTGGCGAAAAAGCAACAGCCTCGCCTCGGCTGCTTTTCACTTTCGTCACACGAATTTGAGAGATAGACGTCCTTCCCTGAGCCACCACCCAGTCGCGTACTCCAACCACATAATCAGAAGGCTGGCTCACAACGTCTGTAAATAGAGGAAGCTCCTGAATAGTACCTATCGACCAGCGCGATTTGTGATCCATAGAAACAAACTCATAAATAATCACATCACCGACGACGAGCGGGGCGGTGACGGAGAGAGGAAGAAAGCACATTGTCCCGTGCTGGGCATTATCGCCCTCAACAGCATTGTCAATGCGCGGAGAAGGAGAGTAGCGGTCAACAGTCATATATTTTGGTTCGTTGTTCGTTATCTCAAACTTAAAAAAAAAGAAGAAGAGTGTATATGCAGACGTTTTATTTATATGTTTCCTTATTGCGTGTGAGTGAGCGTGTATAAAATAAAAAATTCGTGGTATACACAACTTTACCGAAATTCAAAGTATGTATATCCGTTTGTAGGCGCTTGAAAGGGTTGGTATAGGCTGTATATGTATATGTTGAGAACACAGTGCTTGATAAAAGTAACTTGGAAACGTGTTGTTATGAAAGAAAAATGACAAGAGAGAAAGAGAGAAAAGCAAAAATAAAAAGCTACCAGAACGCTATGCCAGAACTGAGCTACAAAGAAAGTGAAGCAGCTCCTCTCTCCTACAGAAGCACAGAGAACAAGTATTATTTTTTAAAAATGGAAAACAGTAAGGACAACGGTGGCATATATTATGTTACGTGGCGAATAATAGAAAAGGAAGAGGCAATAGGGGTACGATCAATTTTTTATAAACGTTTAAAAGGCAGCCAATCACACACCCACAAGCCGCAGGATCATGAAACAACAAAAGAAGGAGAAAAGGAAGCAGTTCTGCAAGCAGTATGAACATAATTCCCCTTTTATTTTGGCCATGCGTTTTATCTTTCTTCACATACTTCCACACAACACACACACACACGCGCATATAAACAAAACCAGCGCTAGCAAGTAAAAGAAACAACACAAAGAAAAAGGAGAAGTTTTTTTCAATAAAAAGGCTTCCCCTTGCACGACAGAGTAGAAGATGTACTCTGTGCTGTACTCAATGGCATTTTCCCTTCCTCTCGTGCCAAAGCTATAAAAGTCATCCATCTGGTCGTTGATATCCTCAACTATATAACAACAGTATTTTTATCTTCTTATTTGTTTGTTCTTCCCTGTATATACACCGTGCATGCGTGTGTCATTACATACATATATATATATATATATATATCTTTGACTTTCCCTCTTATTCGTGCGCGACCTCCCTCCCCCTTTGCTTTTTCCCCTTTGACCCAGAAAGAAGAATAATAAAAAGACATAAAGCGGCGGACTCAACGCAAAGCCAATAGAGATTG
>JASANZ010001804.1:0-16596 GCA_030849805.1 Sergeia podlipaevii | reverse complement strand
TCATCGCCATCATCTTCGTGGCGATGTGTGCCATGGGACTGGGTCGCTACGGTATGTGCTGGTCCAACACCAACTCGAGCCGCCGCGGACTCTGGGTGTGCCTTCTTGGTATCTTCCCCTTCATCGTGTTTCTGCTCCTGCTCGCCATGTGCATTCTTGGCTTCAACTACTACACGCTGAGCAGGCAGCTGCCGCCGCTTGACAAGAACTACATCAACGTTGACGGTATCAGCGGCCCAGTTGACATCGTGCGCGACAGCAACGGCCTCGTGCACATCCGCGCCAACTCTCGCCGCGACGCTTTCTTTGCCCAAGGCTTTGCCGAAGCACAGGACCGCCTCTTCCAGCTCGAGTTCCACCGCATGGTCGCGCAGGGCAAGCTTTCGACTCTGATCGGTACAGATGGCCTTTCTACAGACACTTCTATTCGAACTCTCAATGTCCGTGATGCTGCGTACAGTATGTGCGAGAACACACCTCAGCATATCATCGAATTCTTTGGGGCATTTGCCGACGGCGTCAATCTCTATCTCAAGCGCGTCTCCAAGCGTCCTGTCGAGTTCTACTACATGAGCACGAAGCCGATGTACTTCCACGATCCCAAGCCCTTCAGCGCGATTGACATTTGCCTCACCGCTCGTCTTTTCCAGTGGCAGATGAGCTCCAACCTGGACAAGGAAGGCATGCGCTTCAGCGTGTGGGCTGGCACTAACCGCACGTACAGCGAACTCGAAGAGCTTACGCCCGATTTCAGCAATCAACCAAACACTATCATGTCGCTAGACCAGCTCACCGAGCTTATCAAGAATGCCGGAGACTACTCTGATCCTGTTGCGAATGCACGAAGGCTCAAGATGAGCGCGATGGTTGAGTCTGCCCTGTACGACCAGGTCTTGGGTCCTGTACGCGCGCTCGCACAGAAGCTTCTCGGCTTGCTCGCTCGCTTCCAGGATGCAATCGACCTACTCGGATATGAACAAGTTCTGAAACAGGCAATTGAAGAGTTTCACGGAATTGACGGCTTGCTGGCTCTACTGACAGGCGGTGGCGGTGGTGCTGGTGGATCTCCTTTTGCTGCTCGCTCTGCTGCAACTGCTGCTCCTGTCACCCCCATAACTACAGACCCTATCAAGGCAGCAAGTGCTGCTGTCGCAGGCCTGGTTGGTGCCGCCTCACTTCGTCTGCCCGATAATGAAGCCTTCACCTATAAGTTTCTGCACGCGAGTAACGCCTGGGCTACACGTGACGCCACGGGAAAGGCAATGGCCGCCTCCGATCCGCATCTCAGCCTGAACCTGCCATCCGTCTGGTACTACGTACACCTCAGCTACTCAACAGAGGATCACACGCAGTACGACGTGGCTGGTGTTGGCCTTGTCGGCATTCCTGGCGTCCACATTGGTAAGAACTCGAACGTCGCCTGGGGCATCACATTTGCGATGGCAGACCTTGAAGATATCTTTGTCATCCCGCCCTCTCTCCTTACTGGACTTCCACCCAAGACGTACTGGTACGGTGGAAAGCAACTTGTCTATACGCATCGCCGCGAACGCATTAAGGTCAAGGGTCAGAAGGACATTGTGCTTGAGGTGGATGACACGGTGTTTGGGCCCGTTATCTCTTCCATGCTTGGCATTCCCTCTGGCATTCTTGACCTCGCTCTCTACGCCCTCCCACTCCGCAAAGACGATGACGGTTCTGCTATCGCCCTCATGAGCATGACCGATCCCACCATCAACACAACTGAAAAGCTCATGGGTCAACTGCTTCAGCTCCAAGCTCCAGGTTTTTCGATTCCCATCGCCGATACAGCAGGTAACATCGCGTACGTAATGACTGGTAAGATACCGGTTCGCGGCGCTGGACACACCGGCAAATACCCCACCATGGCCTTTGATATTCCTGGGATGCTGCTGGCGCTGCAGGCGCTAGTGCCGAGTGCTGGTGGTACCCCTCCGGACTTCAAGAACATACTTAAGCTGCTTCCCGCCATCTTCAAAAGCCTCAGTAACTGGACAACGTATGTATCCGCTACTCCAGGTGTAGCTGACCAGAGCATTCCCAATGTACTGAACCCGCACGTGCACATTCCGTATGATGGCACACCCGCGTACATCGCTGCCGCCAACCAAGCCCCCGTTCCCAATGGCTATCCCTTTGCCATTGGCGCCGACTACGCGTGGCCCTACCGCGGTAGCCGCATCCAGGAGATGTTAGCGGACAGTGAAAGCGCTGGGACTCTCAGCAGCCCACAGACCCACCACGACATCCAGATGGACGTCAGGAGCAACATATGGGTGAAGGACATCCAGCCTATCGTGCAGGGGACGCTTTTTGCCAGCGGCGTCGCCGGCGACAAGAGTGCCGAACAGTGGAGAGACAGACTGCTTCAATGGAATGAGTTTACGCCTATTGGCAGTGTGGAAGCCGCCTTCTTCTGGCGCTGGATGCAGCGGCTCGCGGAGCTGCCACGCGACGCGATCAAGGCCTTCGGTAAGCAGCACTGGGGTGTCAACAACCGATACATCTACGCAATGTGGAACGCGCCGACCCGGCGTATGCTGATGGAGTGTGCCAGCTACATTGGACAGGCCTGGAACGGCACGAACCCCACTGCGGTGCCTACGGACGCGTGCACGAACTTCTTTGTCAAGACCTTCAAGGAGCAGGCCAGCAAGACCGACTTTAACGAAAAGTGGGGCAAGGACTTGAACCGTCTTAGTGGTGTTCATGAAATGCTCTCGACAAAGAAGATTAGCCAAGTCTTCGAACGTGAGATGGACAAGGCCGGCGACACTTCGTCTGTTGGCGTGTCTGATCACACCATGGACGGTAATATGCCCTCTACGCAAGCCAGCAGCATGCGGCAGCTATACAACTTGTGGGATCCAGTGGAGCACAACTACGTGCACTTCGCGTTCCCCGGAGGCAACAGTGGCAACCCCTACTCTGAGTACTATGACAATATGTGGTATTTGTATGAGCAGGAGCTCTATGTCAAGGTCCCTGTAACTGCCGCGTCATGGGTTAACATTACTGTTGCCCACAAGCAGACGCTCGGCGCATAAATAGCAAAAGGGGGTAAGAGTGAAAAGGAGAAGAGAAAAAAAAAAAAGAGACAGGAAAAAGGCGGAGCACCGAATGAGTTAAGGAATGGAAAAACAGAGAGGAGAGAGAAAAAAAAAAAGGAAAAGGTATAGCGCATTGAAGATGTATGAATGGTTACAAGGATGCTGAAAAGTGGGATGTGGATCAGGAAGGGAGGGAAGGCACAGAGTTTGTGGTGCTCGAGGGATGCAAGGGTGTCAAGCACTGTCCTTGCTTTCCGCGCCCCCAACCACACACACACACACGCACACACAAAGCCATACGATGCAATGATCCTTTTTCCCATTTGCTGTTTTTTTTTCTCTTTTCTGCTCTCTCTCTCTCTCTCTCTTCCATTAATTGTCATTCCAACTATTAAATCTACGGTACCCCTATGATGTACCGCCAAGATGGGAGGCGGCTTTGCTCCTCCTCCCCACCCCCCCAGACATAAACACATTTCATGGCTTCTTTTTGCCTTTATTTTTGCTACAGTAGTGATGATCTGTCTCCCTAAGGGAGACTACCCCCCCNATGATCTGTCTCCCTAAGGGAGACTACCCCCCCCCCCTCCCCCGCCTTCTCGGTCACACTTAATATTAATTTTTTTTTTTGTTTACTTACGTTCATGGAAGAAAGTGAAGAGGAAATCATTACTAATTATATTCTGTTTTTTATTTTATTTATTTCATAAAAAAAAAAAGTACCGTTTCATCGTAGCAATCTTCGGTTGTTGTTGTTGTTGTTTTCTTTCCGTTTTACTCGCCTTTTCTTTTTATTATGATGTTTTCTTTCTTTCGTTTTTTTTTTAATTGTAAAATTTGATATGGAAGGGGGAGTCTCTTTTGTTCTTTTCCTCTCCCTTCTCACTTACGAAAGCGTAGCTTTATTGCTTTTCTTTATAATCTTGTGGTATTTTTCTTTTTTTTTTTGATCAGCTTACCGTTTTTTTTTTTTACTACTAACTAGTGCAACTGTTATGATTGTTCTTCTAGTATGTTCATACCTTCTACTCGTAAATCAATGGGGTGTGGTATACACACACACACGCACACACATACACACGCAAGCGTCTATTGAGAGTAGGACGTAAACGAGAACGGGCAATATGCCTTTTTGCAAACACTACGTGGGAAAATATATAGACGGTTAAAACTCTTTTTTTTTTTTATGTGCTCTTATTTTTGAAGCTAAAGAATTCAGTGCACGGGTATGTACATATAAAAAGGAAAAGAAAAATTCCTCTCCCTCTCAATTTCTTTTTTAAAAAAAACTTAAGGTTAATGGTAACTGTAAGCACATAGCCGCTTTTCTTTTACATAAAGGAAGTGGGAATGCACAGCCACACGCACAAACACACATGTTGCGGAAAACAGGAAGAGTGTGTGGGGAGAGAAGGAGAGATTTAAAAAGATTAACAAACAGAAGCAAAACGTGTCTGTGAAAGTGGAACATCGGCATTTTCTTGTTTTTTCTCTCTTTCTCTTTCTTTTCTTCACCCACCTTCTCTTCACTGTTCCTATCACTGATGTGCCACACGATGGACGCACCAGTGAGGCAAAACGCATTTGCTACTACGCCTATGTGCCCATATTGCATTATATATCCCACTGATTTGTTCTTTCTTTTTCTTTTATCTTGTTTGTTGTTTTTTGTCGAGGGGACATGAAGTACTTGAGGAACAGAGGGGGAAGGCATTGAGGGCTATATTTTCGTGTGATGAGATGATAAAAGAAGAAGAAGGGAAGAGGAAGAACAAGAGAGTACTGTGATGGCAAGATATCTTGTATTTGCTTACCGTTGTAAGATATGCATATATAGATTCTGTTATCTTGATTTATCTCTGTACTCAAACTTCTTCGGTCACACAACATACCCCTCTACCCTTCTCGTATTTGCAGCTCCGTCCTTCTTGCTTTTGTTTGTTTGTTTGTTTCTTCTCTCTCTTGCTTTCAATAAATGAGTGGCAGCACATACTTTTGCTGTTCATATTTGTTTATTTACTTTTGTTTGTTTGTTTGTTTCTTCTCCCTCTTTTGCTTTCAATAAATGAGTGGCAGCACATACTTTTGCTGTTCATATTTGTTTATTTACTTTTGTTTGTTTGTTTATTTATTTTTCCACGTAACCCGTTGTATATAAGTATATTCACCTTTGTTTTGTTTGTTTGTTTTGTTTTTTGCTCTCATTTTTTATATCAAACGGGATAAGAAAGAGAAGAGAGAAGAGAGAGAGGGAAATAAAAGTAACGGGCTTTTTTTTTTTTAATTCGAGCGATGATTTGTTGTCCGTTGGTCATCTTATATACAATGAGGTTGAGAGAAGAGCAACAGTGTTTTTTTTTGTTGTTGTTGTTGTTGTTTTTGATAACGTTAGTTTACTTTATGAAACCGAAGCTCTTCTTCTTGTTTTTTTTTTACAAGAGGCAGCAGTTCACTCTTGCATTTTGACTAGCAAAGTGCAAAAGCACGTGGGATAGACAGCGTTTGGTATATGCTGTGAAATGATTGCGATAGCTCAGAAGCATTAAAAAAAAAAATTGATATACATATATATATGTGTGTGTTAGTGTGCGCGCACATCGCGTTGTGGTATATGGCAGTGAAGAGGGTAGCAACGCATGTGTACATATAAAATGCGATCCACTATGAAAGAATATGCACACGCAAAATGGAGAATGAAACCAATCAGGATGCAGGGTAATAACTGAAAAGAAAAAGGATCTTGGAGGGAAAAAAAACGTACCCTGCAGAACACTGCGATATTGTAATTCCTTATTGTATAAATATTCAAACGCCAAATATATATATGTACGTTTGTCTGTGCGTGCATGTGGGTGTGGATATGTGGGTGGGTGGGTGGCTACCAACTGATACGTGTTTCATGGCTTATGCTACGAAACCTAGATAGGTGTTGTTGCAGCATTTGTTTCTTTACGCCCATCTCTCTCATAGAGTCTTGATACTCAGATCAACCATTTTGTTGATGTGTCATCATGACCCCTGAAGAAGGTAAGGCTACACACCTATGCACATTCATAAGCACACACACACGCACACACAAGTACAGCTATGAAAATTAAAACAATAAAATGACCTTTTTTATTTTAAGAAAAAAGAAACTGTTGATAGCGTGGAAACTCTTCTTTGAGAACTTCTCCTACCGTATTCTCAGCAAGAGAGAAAAAGTGTATTTGTCTTTATATATATTCATATTTTACTGAGTAACGAACGCTTTTGTGGAAGGGGGGGAGGGTAATCATTTTTCCCTTGGTTATATCCTTTTATATGTTTGCGACTGTATGAACATGCTCAGCGTGTTTTCTCAGCACAAGCCGACCTCTCTACAGCTGCGTGATATGCTCCTTGTTTTTGTCTGTTGTAGTGGTGGTAGTATCTAATCCATTTTTTTTTTCTTTTTTTTTCCTTATTTTTTTTTCCAAAACCATTCGTCAAGGGCACTACCGCATACTGCACGAATCCTTTACTACATATCTAGTTCCTCTCAAGTATTCAAGTTTTTTTTTATCTTTGCACAACCTGACTTGGAGTTTGTCGGTCCGCTGTTTCTGAGATCCATTCCCCTCTCTTCTTTTTTTTTAAAAAAAAAACTCTCTTCTCACTCACGGCTTTCTGCGCAGAGATATCTGACGAATATCATATAGGCGGGGTATCTTTTTCTTCCTTTATTTCTCTTATGAACAATGTATGACTGTTCATCCCAGTTCAGACACCAAGGATGCCAAGAACAGCCATTCCAGTGGTAGCGAGCCAGCCAAGATGACAGAGGACAGCGACTAGCCCCTAGGATGGAGAAGAATGTAGTCCTACGTACGGGCCGAAAGAGGATCACTCCTTCGAGAACACAGGGGAGCTCGTGCGACCGCGCCTGCAACATCATCGCCGTCGCGCTGCTTTTCATGATCCTCATCACCTCCATCGTCAGCATCGCAGCTGGTGCGTGCGAGCTGTCATCCCTCTCCGGAAAGCCATTCAAGCACTTCTCTCTTTTCTTCGCATTCGGTGTCACCCCGATCGTGATCGGCGCCGTCTGTCTGATCCTGTCCGTCATCGCCATCATCTTCGTGGCGATGTGTGCCATGGGACTGGGTCGCTACGGTATGTGCTGGCCCAACACCCTGTATATATACATGTATATCTGAAGCGGTTGCCATTGTATTATTGTAGCATGAGAGAAATCGTAAGTTTTTTTATAGTCTTCTTCTTCTTTTTCTTTTTGCGCTTGTTTGTTGTCATGCTGTTAGCATCGAACAACATTTTTTTTTTTTTTTTCAATCATGCTTTTCTCTTTTGATTGTAGTCCCTAGTAGTCGCACGTTGCATGAAATGTCTGAGAAAGTGGAAGAGCTTTGTCTAAGTGAGCGTAAATAGGACTTGCTAGCATCATCTATATATGTGTTAACACACTTTTTATATTAAAAAAAAACGTTGGTAAACATTACTTTTTTATTTTATTTTTAGAAAACAATTGTGTGAGCACTGTACTCTATACATGCTTACACGCTTGTCTTTTCTTTTTGTTTTTGTTTTTAATTGAGATGCATCACATATAGAGAGAGATCACTTTTTATAAAACTAGGCTGGGAACTACTTGTATTTGGTTTCAGTCTATGTACGTTTTTTTTTTTTTTTTGCTTTTCATGTGTGTGTGTGTGTGTATGCCACGCTAGGAGTCTCACATCCCATTCTTAAAGACCTGAAGACTGCCACTAGCAACCTGATGGAGAAGGAAAAGAGGAACTTTTGATTTATATGATATATGAAGGGGAAAAAAAAAGAGAAATTGTAGTGTTGTCCACTTAGAATTAAAAAAAAAACCGCGACTTTGCGCTTTTGTTTGTTGTCCTTGGAAGTGTGTACACACATAAATACTGACTCACGTTTACTGCATACTCACCAATTCTCTCTCTCTTCCTCTCCCTTGTTTTTGTTTGTTTCTCTAACACAAATCTAGCGTACAAGAGAGAAGGTGAAAGAGAAGTAATAGTAGTATATCTCTTCTCCATCATATTGAGCTTTTATTTTGTGTGTGTGTGTGTGTTTTCATGGATATGATACTTCACTGTTGTCACTATTGAAGAAAAAGAAAAAGGGAAAAAAGCAGCAGTGCATTCATTTATACATACACAGAGGGGTATAGATATTAGCTGCTGTGTAGCTCACTCTGAGAGCAATAGATTCCACTAGTTTCCATATCTTTATTATTATTATTATTACTATTATTTGTACTGATGCCTCATGGAACGCCACACGCATGTGTCCTCACATCACCACCGCCACCGCCGGATCCGGATCTTGCCGAGTACTTTCAGGCATGTCGAGAGAACGCACATATAAACAACGACAGCTTCAGCGGCGAGGACGGTGATCCGTGGGACGCTATAAGTAACGAGCCGAGGACGGTGCCCGTTGATGGGCAAGGGGTAAACACCGAAGGAGAAGCATTGAGTGTGCCAGCCGACGCGTCACCCGAGGCAGCGGCTGCAGGAAACAAGAGGAACGACTGCGCAACAGCGACAATAACAACAACAACAACGCCGAAAGGTGGCGCTGCACTTTACAATCGTGTGAATCATGAGGGTATCAGTGTCTGGCGTGCCACATCGGGAGACTCCCCCTTGCGCGGTCGCGCAGCACGATTGACGCTGCGTCATAGAGCAAGCATGCAGCAGCTACGTAGGAGTCTCCGTTCTCACGAGGAAGCTGGAGGCGAGGAGGAGGAGGAAGGCAGTGCTGGTAGACAAGCGGCGGTTTATCGCGGTGCTTCCGCAAAGGCCGCCGCCCAGGAACTAGCATCTCCACCTCTGCTGTCTGTGCCTTCCCGTTGTGACCACGAAGTTATGAATGAAAGTGCTGGCTACATTTCCCCCCAAGAGCACGCGTTGCTGCAACAGGGCGAGGCGATAGAAAGCAAGAACGCCATTCTCTTTGATGTACTCTGTGCCCTTCGCCAAAGTCCAAGCAGTAGCTGCTCTTATGTCTCTGACACGGCAACTTCGTCTTTCTCAGTTGCCAGTGGCTCTATGAAGTGGCAGTTTACTCAAGAGGCAGAAGAAAAGTTCTCAAAGTGTGGCCTTGGGCCCGCCTCAACTGCCGTGTTGAATGCTCTGCTGAGTCTCGCCACACACTTGGCTCAAGTGCAGTCCGCTGTGCAGGATGTACGCGATGCGGTGCAGTTGGCAGTCAGGCTATGTGGAGACAACGACGGTACTCGCACTACAAAAAATGGTAGATCTTTTCTGGGTCAGAGGCGCACGGACAGAGAAGAAAAAAGTGAAGATGGTGAAGAAGAGCAAGGAACGATGAAGCAAATGCTGCGGCGCGTCCTACAAGGCTGTGGCCTGGGCGATGATGCTGCACTCTCTGGAATCTGTGTCACTGCGCAGGAGGCGCTGGCCACGGCCGCGCTGGCTGCCCTCTCCCGCCTCTGTCTCTATGTGGACCTACTATCGGAGCAATTCTCGGAATGGGTGCTTCACGTCCAGGAGTGCCAGTCCCGATGGAGAGTGGCGACAGTACGCCAGGGTCGGTTAAAAAGCGGCGGCAACAATAATAGATATGATGTACACGATGGCATGAGTGCCGGTTTTTTGTCGTCGCCACCACGGGCATCATCGGCGGCATCGTTGTTACGCACATCCGCAGCTGAAAGCGCAAAGCTGCGACGCCGCACTGAGGGGCGAGAAGGAGAGCAAGAAGGGCAGCCGTGGCAGCAGCGGCACACTGGCGGCAGCGGCATCAGTAGTGGTAGAGTTGTGAGGGAAGCCGAAAATCCCATGCAGTTGACAGATCTAGTGAAAGCAGTTCAGCGAAATGCACTACCGCTGCTGCATGTACAGGCTATCATGACAGATTCGAGGTGCCTCAGCGCACTGCGGGAGTGGGTATCTACATGTGAATCTCAAAAGAAAAGCAACAAGGAAAAGGCATTCAATCAGCAGCAACAGCAGAGGGAAGAGGGCAGGCATAGTAGTATTGCGTTACACGCTGATGCTGTGTCGTTCATGGAAGCCTGTGCTAGCAGTGCGTCGACTTTGCTAGACTTTCTTATTGTTCGTGCGAGCGGCTTGCAGACCCCCGCCACTCGACCCGCGTACGTGGTTCACATGGCGCTTCTCGTCTACTGCACATGGCCCTATGCGAAGCTCATGACTGCTAGTGTATTTGGCTTTGTTACTGATATTGAGCCGCGTCTGTGGCGGAGAAATCTGCCACGCCTGTTCCGCTCATCGTTTTCTCATCTGAAAGTTGAACCGCGGGAGCAGGGGCGGTACCCGACGGATATTCTGTCGCTTGTGCTTGCCTGTATCGGTTATGGCGATGAGGAAGAAGACGATGATGATGATAATGAAGGTGACAATGCAGAGAAGGACAGCGCGTTGAGAGAGAAAGAGGGGCTGCGGCGTGCTTCGGTGGCAAGGCTTTTAGCGTCGCGACAGTTTGTCCTTCGCAACTTTGTTGCATACGCTGCAGTAGCAGGCGGTGGTGATGGTAGCGATGGTATGGAAGGCAGAAGAGAAATGAGGAAGAGCCGAAGAGCGATAGAGAGGAGGCGCCGTACCAGTTGGTGGAGTGCACCCGCGAGCGAACACACAAGAGAGGAGGTGGGCTCTAGCAAGGTCTCGTGGCACACACGTCACGGCAGCCGCGGCGCTTCCCCAAAGACGCACCGGCAGCGCGAAGTGGCCTCGGCGCGAGAGCTGACTCTGAGTGAGATACTCACTCAACTCCTGCGTGACGGGTGCACAGACGGGGGTCAGCTCTCTGCCCTTGCAAAGACGGAAAAGGAGGATGAAGCAGCGAGAATAGGGAAGGGAGAAGGCAACAGCACTATAAAAGCCACTGATGAGTGCGATGTCAATGATGCGCTTTGCTCCACGTTGCTGCCGCTTCGCTTTACAGTGATGGACCGCGCAGTGATGCCACTTCAGTCTGTGTGGAGTGGTGGTAGTCCGTCACAGGCCCTTTCGGCGCACGCAGAGCGAGCAGGTAGAGAGGCCACAGGCCAAGCGCCTTCCTCTGTTTGTCTTGGAACGGCGGTAACGTGGGTACTCGAGGCTGTTGATAGTGCCATCACCCCTGACGTGGTGCTTACTTCCCTTGATCATCGCGCAGCTCCATGGCAGCAAAGTGGCGAAGGAGTTCTGTTGCATCTTGACACAAGTATTCCAGCGGCGCGGTGGGTGACGGCGGCGATGCTGCTGCCCATCGCACTCGTGGCTCGACAGGAGCAACAGCGGCGTCTGCGTGACCTCTTCCGCTGCTCCTTGCCACTGCCTGTTTCTGCAGGAGGTTACCGGCGTGTCGATGCCACGCGTACTGGTGCTGCTGGCCGTCGTAGTAGGGACCTCAGAGAGTTCCTACACGAAGGGGATGATGAAAGAGGTGCCCCATTGGAGGACGAAGTAGCTGTCTTCGTCGTCGACGGCGGCGGCTCCTCTGCAAGGCGCCTCCCTTGTTCTCTCTACACTTACGGAGGACTCACCGGCTTTACTTCAGCTGATAAGATGAAGTTTGCGGAGGCTGTACAGTTCGTACTCGATGTGGCACTGTGTCGCGATACAGCACGTCTCATGGATGGCTTCCTCGCACAGCTGGCGGATGAACATCATTGGTGGTTCCGACGTGGAAGGCGATATTATGAATCCAGCGGAACCGCCTCCGAGTACATCTCGGGCCTCTTTGCGGAATCTCTTCGTGATAAGAAATTTGGGCACCTCGTCAAGCTATCAGTGCTGCCAAGCATCGACGACGCGAGTGATGATGGGGGCGTAGGGAGGTCACGGAAGATGGCGGCTACTGCACCAGCAGGACGGCATGAAGAGCTTAGCAAAGCCTCACAAGAAGAAGAGGAAGAGGAGGACTTCATGACCTCTGCCGTTTCCCGCGACATGCTAGACACCTTTGCCTGCTTTGAGCTCACGTTTGACCTTCCTGGACCCTTTCAGTGGGTTCTTCTTCCACGCACTCTCTCTGTGCACTACGCGTCTGGGGGCAGTGGGGAGTTACTGGATAGTTACACGGAGTTGTTTTGGTTTCATCGGCAGTCAAGGGGCCTGGATGGGGGGGCAACGGCAGCAGAAGACACGAGAACTTCCACTCCATCTGGAAAGCAACAGCTATCCACACAGAAGCGCTCAAGGGGGATGCCAGTTGGGGATATCTGGAGTCACGCGTTTGGCTATCTGTGCTCTCTCCACTACGCGCAGCGCTCTCTCCGCGCCAGACGCAAAGCTCTGCAGATGAAGGACACTCAGAACCACGCACTTCTCGCGGTACTTGGGAAAGGGCCAAGGGCAGCACGTCCGCTGCAGCACGTCACTCGTGGCCTCGGTAGCGCGTACTACGCTATCTCCTTTGTGGTTGACACGCTTCTCTCCTTCACGCAACGAGAGGCAAGTATTCTCATTCATCACGTGGAGCAAAAGTTCAGTGGGTCGGTGGAGGAGTCTGGGGTGGGCTCGTGCGCGGAGCTCAGCACAGAGCTCGATAAGCTGCTTCTCCAGTTTCACAGCGTGTGCTTTCCCGCACGGCGCATTTTTAGTACTAGTGTGGCATCGAATGCCACAGCGCCTCCGTCCATCTCACAACCAGGCGCAGAGAAGGAGGTCAGGGACTGCATCACTACTGTGCTCGCGCTCGCACTAGACCCGACGCAGCTGCCGGTGAAGCTCATCACCGCTCGCACCCGGGTAGCAAGTGAGGCGCTGGTAGAGACGGTGCGCTCGCTGCGGCCGGCTACAGTCTTGAAGGCGCGCCTGCATCCACTGTTGGTGATGCTGACCTTCAACGATTTCTATGGTGCTGAGGGAAGTGTCTCGTATTCATTTAGATGAGTTAACCCCCACTCCCGCCTTCCTGTCACACACACCCCCGCTCTATTTTTTTTTCTTTGTTATATATATATATATATGTGTGTGTTTATTTATTATTTTGCTTCTGCAGTGGTTTAAGAAAGAGGTGTCAAGTTGGATTGTGCTCCTTTTGGCTGGGAAAGTGCTACTAGCTTTCATTATGATCGTTCTTAGCAGTTGCCGGCAGTGGGCTCCTTCTTCTTTCTTTCTTTTTTTTTGTGCTGTGATGTGTGATCTCACAGAATTGATAAACAGAGACGCAAACAAGTATATACATGTTTTTTTTTTCTTCGATGTTTGTTGATGTATAAGGCTCAATATTAACTGCTTTTTTACATTTGCTTTATAACTATTACTTCACCCCCTTCACTCCTATACTATTTTTTGCCTCTTCTTTTTTTTTTTTTTTTGTGTGTGTGCCATAGGCACCACCACTTCACCCTCTTCAGTCCAGCAATAAGAGGTGTAGGGAGAGGGCACCAAGCCAACAAAGAAACGTTAGAAAAAAAAAAAAAGGCACTACGCAAGCCCGTACTTGGAGAAAACATATATACAAAACGATACAACTACATAGCTTTCCACACTCAAGTGGACAGAACAAAAAGGAAAGAAGGGGTGGGAAGCAAAAGAGTTGTATATAATTGGGATTTGCTATCTTCACACACACGCACACACACATACACACTACAACTTATTCTACTCTTAAAATATATATAAATATCTCCTCGTCATTGAAAAGGATACATGTCAAGTAGTAGCAAGGAGGCCCTGCCTATTAGCGCCGGTAGCAATAGGGGTCGCCGTCTGTCCACCTCAGAGGTCAACGCACAGACAATTGACCTGGTAATGCGCACGCGTCCTGCTCAATTTACTGACGACGAAATCGCCACTCTCGCCGCCCTCGAGCTTGAAGAACCCGACGAGGACGCTCTGGAACGCTTTCTTTTAGAGGAGGCGCAACCACCTCCTCTTCACGCACACGGGAGAGAAGAAGCATCGGCGGAACACCTGCAGACCGCTGGGTCCTCGGGGGTTGGTAGCGCCGCTGTTGAGGACACAGCGGACGCAGAAGCGGGAGGTGACGAAGAAGGCGTGCCACCTGTACGCCCGCTCACAGCCACGCAGCGATGGCAGACGTCCGCTGCGGAGCGAAGGTCGAGTGGGCTTCATAGCTCCCTCGCCCTGATGTGGCAGCAACAGCAGCACGAAGGAACCTCCTCTGCCTTTGCTGCAGAAGCGGAAGCAGCAGCAGCAGCAACAACAGAGATGGTAGAACCGTACATGCGCAAGGCAAGAGGGGGAACAGAAAGAGACCGTTATGACAGCGACAGCGGCAGTAACCACTACGCCGCACTCGACAACAGCTTTAGTGTGCTGGAGAAGGCGGACTTCGTTGGCGGCACAGAAGCCATCGCTGAGGCCATCCTTCGCACGAGACACGTCGATCTCTCAGGGCGTTGTCTTAAGAGTACCGCTGCGGTGGAGTGCTTTCTTAATGTCACCCACTTGTACCTACAGCATAACGCGCTCTCCGCTCTCGAAGGACTCGAGTTGCTTGTGGGGCTGCAGGTGTGTGACGTGAGCCACAATCGGATTCAATCCCTGCAGCCGCTAGCGCTGCTGGACCAGCTCATGTATTTGGACTGCAGTCACAACCTTGTCCGTATGCGAGACCCTGCCTGGGAGCTTCCATGCGGCTCCTTGCAGTATCTCAACCTCACGGGCAACCCATGCTGCCCTGACGTGGCGCACGTTGAGGAAGTGACAGCGTACCGTGAGCGCATCTGCTGTGCCTGTGAGAAACTTGAGGTGCTAGACAATGTACGATGTGCAGGGTCCTCCACTTCCTCTTCCGCAGGTGATGATATCGATGATGGTGAAGAAGACGGAGACGAAGAATCCTTCACAAAGAGAAGACGAAGAAGCAGCGCCAGTAGGCAGAACAGCAGTCTAGCACAGTCTAGAGAAGAAGAACTGCAGCCTCACTCACGTAAGAGTCGAATCAGTGCGCATCTTGTCGTTTCGGATAACGATGGTGATGATGATGATCAAAACGCAGGTCTATGCAACAGCGCCAGCGTTCGTGAAATGTCTGTGGGCAAAGAGAAGAAGAAGATGATAAAGACCGCAGATGCAGCGGCGCCGACTGCTAGTAGTAGAGGGCAAAGTCGCGACGATGTGAACCGAATAAGGCAAGCGAACTGTGAGACTCGTGCAAGGACGAGCACCACGAGAGCGCAAAGGGACGGATGTATTAAGAATCTCTCGGAGGAAGGTCAGGAAGAGCTAGGCTTCAAACCAAGACTCGCCAAGAGGAAGAACCCAGCCAACGCTGTTGCTTCCACAGGTCCTGTGCCGCCTACCAGTCGTCTCAGGACGAAATTGATTCACGCGAGGGCATGTGAGAAAAATAGAGCCAGTGGCCAACGTAATAGTAATAGCGGTGATAGTGGTGATAGTGGTGGTGGTGGTGGTGGTGGTGGTGGTGGCGTCGCCCAGCAAACTGAGAATAACGCGAGTGCGGAGTCCGTCTCCTCTACTAACAGGATGACGACCACTACAGCGTCCCCGCTGGCTTGCTCAATGGAACCGTTTTCGAACTTGATGGTGCCGCCACCCTCCTCCTCCTCTTCCTCCTTCGTTTCTTCCCAAACGTATCAGCAACAACACGCAACGTCTACGAGCGCAGTAGAAGAGCGACTTCTCCAGCAATTCTTGAAGCGATCCGCCGCTCGCCGCGACCTTGTACATGAAAGCAACAACAGCGGTGATCCCAACTGTGGCCACAAACCCGCGACGTTATCTCCGGGCGATGAAGAAGGGCATGCAGGAGGCGGAGGAGGAGTAGCTATGACACAAATTTTAGAGGAAGATGAACCTCTAGAGGGCGACAACGGTGAACACGCTGCTGAGTCTGACCGTCTTTTCACGGAAGCTCGAAGTATGCAAGTCAAGCTCTATGGTGACATTAACTACGCCAAGAGCATCGCACATGAACGGAGCCGTCTGGCCATAGAAGAACAGTGGAAAACCGTGGAGCAAGTCGTACGTACTCGGCACGCGCTGGTCGAGGAACGCAAGAGGCGGATTCGAGAGATGCATACGAAGCGGTCGAAGGGGTATGAAGAGGCGCTTGAGCTGCTTGGGAAGGAGTCGCGGCGCAACGACTTGGATCAATACCGCAAGCCTCTGACTGCACAGACTAGCAAGAAGGAAGGAGACGAAACACTGTCATGAGGTGGCGAAGCGACACACGCGCATACATGGAGACAGAGTACTATTATTGATATTATTATTGATACAGATGTATAGCACACAATAAGCAGCAGCTAGGCAAGGATACCGCTCCTTCTTTTATTATTCTTATTATTATCATTATTATTATTATTATCTTCTTTTGATGGCAGCAGTTGCGTTTGCTTTTTGTTAAGGGGTATGGCTCCACCTCTTTTGCATTTACGTGTTATGCGTGAGACGAGAGAAAAAAAAAAAAGCAAGCGTAACAAGGGGGGAGGGGGGCATGAGTGGGTGTGCGCTCTAGCGCGTATACTAAGAAAAGTCATTTTGAATGCTGACTCTTATTTCTTATCTATTACTTACTTATTTTTTTTTCCTTTCTTTCTATTTGGAAGGCC
>JASANZ010001803.1:0-16501 GCA_030849805.1 Sergeia podlipaevii | reverse complement strand
ATTAGTAACCAAATAAATAGAGAGCGCACCTCACTACTCACGTGAATACACAATACGCAATAGCAGCTCCTTTAATTTTGCGATTTGTGGAACTTTCTTTCAAAAGTGAAGATTGAGAAGAAGAAAGAAAAAAAAGAAAAGAAAAGAAGCAAGAAAAAAAAAACGTTTTTTTTTTTTTGGCGTTCTACTACTGCCTCACTAATTCCTATTTTTTTTTTGTTTTACAGTGAAGAGCAACAGTAACACAAAAAAAAAAAGGAAGCGTGCCTCACCAGAAAAGGATAACAATCGTGTAGCAAAAATGATATTAATAATAATAATGTGTCTTAGAGCGCTATCCTTTTAAAAATGAAAAAAAAAAAAAAACCGAGTGGGACGAGATAGAAAAAAAAAAAGAGACAAAACCCTAGCCTTCTTTTCACTTATCTTTTTAATGCAATAAACACAAAATCAACTTTTTTTTAAAAAAAAAAAGAGAAAAATGTATATATATATATATAGATGGGAAAAAAAACGCTCGTATGAATATGTGATGTTGTAATTATTTTACTTGTGCTTCTTAGATAGTTACTCCTGTTTTAGCAAAGAAAACAATTGGCTAGATGGAGTGACCTAAAACTTGATGAAGATTTCTCGTTCTTCTTATTATTTTTAGAAAACTTTCTGCTGGGTGTATGTGTGCTTAGGGCTCTATAAATATGAATAGTTTCCCGATATCACAGCCAAAGAGAAATAGATCCTATACCCTCAAGGGGCGCAATCCTATATTCTATGTATCACACACACAGAAAAAGAAAGCAGATGTGAATGTAGTAAAGCAATGAAAGAAAAAAAAATAGAAGAGTAAAACAAAAAAAGAAGAATAATGGCTTGCGAATATAGCATTGAAGGATACATGTATAGCACTAGCTGATGAGGAAAACAAATGTATCTATAAAGCACAACAGAGACCCTCATAAAAAAAAAAAGAACAGTGGCGGATTTTTGTTGCTGTCGTCGTCATTTTAATGGTCTTAGAAACGCAGTACGAACCTTCCACTGTTCTTCATCTCAGCCTCTCCTTCCCTCTACATCTCAATATAATAAAAAGTATATATTCGCATTGATCGCCCTGCAGTATACAATAAAGCTCACTCACACACGCAACAACGGTAACAACAAAAAGACAACATGTCTAGAGATACGGTACAAGAAGAGAAAAATAAAATGAAAATATATGTGTATAAAATCATGTAGTATATTGAAGAACAGCAATACATAAAATGATAACGTCGCGACATAGAGTCATGCAGCGGCCGTTTCCTGACCAATAGAAAAGCAGCAGCTCACGGGAGAAACACACACCTCACTTCACTTCTTACCTCATAGCAACAAGAAAGTGCACCTTACAAGCAAGGAGTACGCCGTGATACATGCGTATGTGTGTGTGTGCCGTGGCAGTATACTTGCGCGCGCGAGTTTTTTTTTTTTCTTCACTTCAGCAACTATTGTCATAGTTGGTCTTCACAAATTAAATGGGTCTCCAACGCAAGTAATCACAAAGAAGAGAGAGAGAAAGGGAGGAGGAAATAAAAGCAAGATAGAGAAGAGGAGAAGAGAGAGAGAAAAAAAAATAGCTACTATTATGAATGAAGATTGCACGCGTGGTGCAATCCACTACCTCTGGATAGAAATAATAATAAAAAAGAAATAAAAAACATCAATACACTGTAACACACGTAGCGAAGGTGACGTAACAAAGACATATCACCGCATAACCAGAACGCAGTTATACTTTTTTTTGTGATTACTCCTCTCTTCTTTATGGCTCACGACTTTTGATCTATGCGAAGTTAAGAAAAAAAAAAAACAAGAGAGAGAGAGAGAGAGGTCACTGCCGTATCTCCTCCCCTCCCTCCCCCCTCTTGTCCCGTTACTACGAGTCAACACGGCACGGCGGTTCCTCCGTCTGCTTCTCCTTTACGACAAACTGCGCTAGACAAACAATGTCGAGGTCTGGGAAAAGCGCCTGCAGACGATTCTTTCCCTTGCGCACAGGCAGTACGCTGCCCTCCTTGGGATACAACTTCTCACTCGCAAAGACTGCGATCAGTGCCAGGGCCCCAAGCTGCTTCACACACTGCAGCACCGCATCCGCCGTCCCGCCACTGCTCAACATATCATCCACAAAGGCACAGCGCATGCCTCGTCGAAGGCCAGAGAGAGACAGCTGACTTTGCTGGCCACTGAATCCCACATGGGTGACCTCAGAGTTTGCTCCACTCGCCTCCGCAGAGGCCAGCGTCCAGCTCGCCATCACATAGGGCCGGTGCACACGTACCGCAATGGCCTGCAACAGCGGGCCGCCGCCACGATCGCCCTCCGAGACGAGCACGTCACACTTTTCAAAATCCGCGTAGTAGACGGCCAAGTCGGCCATATCCTCCACCAGAGTCGGGTCCAAAGCCGGCTTGAAGTCGGTGAGTGCAAAGAAGCAATATGGATAAGCAACTTGTGAGTTATACAAGATGGGCACACCGGCAAACGAAGATGCCACACGGCGCTGCTTGAAATGCAGTTGCTTCGCAGGCATGCGCTTGATGATGCTGACAGTAGAGCTCGGCATGGCGCGTGCGGGGGAGCAGTACTGCGGGTACGTCACGACATCAGGGGCAATGGCGCTGGTGCTGGGAAGAAAAATTGGGGAGGCCGCTGGGCGGTGATTGTCGGTGTCGAAGTTGGTGTGGTGAGAGGGGTGGCGAGACGCGATGCAGGAGCGCTCGCCGGCGACGGAGACAGTGACGAGGGGGATGTAGTCAACGCCAGATCCCCGCAGTCTCTCCTGCGCACTCCCCTCCATGATGTCTGCGACCGTGTACACGCCCGTCACCACGCAGCCTTCGATCTGTCGAATGCCTTCGACCAGACGTAGCGCAGAAGCCCCGGTGCGAACAAGGTCCATGACGACCGCCACGCGGCTCTTCGGAGGAACGCCGTTCAAGTACACCCAACCAGCGCCGCCAATGCCTTCGCACCGATCCACACGAACATCTCCAACCGACCCGTCTGGGTACCAGTTGCTAAGTGAGAAGGGCACCCCAATACGGAGCGCAACGGACTGTGCCAGCGCACCAGCACCACGCGCACCGACTGAAACAATGAAAGTAGGCAGTGGAGTGAGCTGCAGCTCGCCAGCACCAGCACCAGCACCGCCGCCAGTCGATGTGGTAGTGCAGGATGCACACTGGGTTCCCAGCGTAGAGCGCAGCCGTGACTCGGATTGACTTGCTGTTTTGAAATCAGAGGTGGCATACCGCAAAGCGCAGTGCTCTGTGATCGACTGAACAAGAAGCGTCGCAGCGGTTTCCATGACGTGCGGTGCAAGAGGCTTGTAGAAATCTGTGATGATAAAGTCTGCGTGAGGCAACGAAGCCCTCTCTGTCACTGCCTCCTGCTCCAGCATGTGTGCCTTGAAGTCTACAATAGACTTGCTCATCATCTCCACCGCCTCTGCGTCGACGGTGCCCATCAACATCACTTCAATGGGCGTAGCGCCGCGCAGCACCGGCTGGTGGTCAAAGATTTCCCTCAGTAGCTTGTGATATTCTGACGCGGGCACCTTTGGCGCGCCAGAAAATTCATCTTCACCTGCTTGTGTAGCTCCGCCGCTGCAGCTACCATACATTCCAACAGTGGTGTTCGCGAAAGTGGACTGAGGTACGCTGTTGCTGACGTCGTCGGGGGAGGGGAGGAAGCTCATCTCACACTTGGACCGTTCTTCCTTATCGGCCTCTTTCTATTTTCTTGGAATTGCCAGCCCTTGTGTAGCAAAAAGGAGGTACAAGGGGGAAGGTGACACGTTTTGTAGGAAGTATATCAACGACTAATAATAATAGTAGAACAAAAATGAAATAAATATAAACTATTCAAACTACATATATGTGTGTGTTTTAGCAAAGCCGAAAAATATATATAGAAAAGAAAAAGAAGAAAAAATGAAGTATAGAAGAAAAGCCCCTCCTTTTTGTTTTTACACGAAACACAAATGTAGACACGCAAACAGGGAAGAAAAGCATGTATCAAAGAGAGAGAGAGAGAGAGGATCACGCACGCCTTGCAAACTCTTCTACATCTCCTCACTGAAAGACAAGAAGGGGGTCAATGCCAAAGAAAAGACAAAACAAAATGTAATATGTATTTATGTCCTTCCTTTTTGTTTTCAAGAAGCAATGCGAGCGAGATACCTCGCGGGTACAGGAGCAACAGCAAAAAAAAAAAAGACAAACAAGGAACAAAAACAAAGAAGGCACTCACAAGTTTGAACTCCACACACACACGCACACACACAAAATAAACACTAATTTTATATCGCTAACATTTTTTCGCTTAAAGAATTTTTTTTTTTGTGAAGAGGAGGAAGGGACACTCATGAAAAAAAATTCTCTCTTCTTTTCTTCTCTTGTTCGGCTGGTTGCCAAGAAAAACGAGGCGATCTTGGTCATCAGACAAGCGTACCCAGATTTGATATGCACGCGAGCGAGCATGCGCAATGATGTATGTATATATGTATACTTCTAGGATTTAATTGTATTCAAAGCCTCGATAAACTCAGTGGGCCGTAATACGGATGTAGACCCAATGATCATCTCGCGCCCATGCTGACTCGCGGCCTCATACGCAGATCGCGTCTCCCCGTATGTGACACCGCCAATAATGAACAACACAACCTTGCGTCGTGACCGCAGTGGGACCTGGGCTTCATAACCCAGATCTAGCATTCCATCACCAGCAAGCTGCTGCGTTGATGTTGAAGAGCCATTGGAAGCGGCCCCATCACCGTTGTTGTGGAGACGGTTGAATCCTGCCTTCAACGTGCGCTTGCCACCGCCTCGCGGTCCGTCCGCCGTGGACGCACCACCAAGTGGATCCGTCCGCAGTGTCTGCACAGGCGCTTCACTTCCGCTTACTACTGGGAAGTCCGCTAAGCTCAGCGCGTTGCGCGCAGCAGCATCCAACACAAGAAACGCCTGGTTAACATATCCCCTCGCAGCACCTGCTGGAGCAGTCGTCACGGCGGAGCTCGCCAGTGGCTGAGGTAGGCGACCCATATGAGAGGAAAAGCAGTCTAGGAGCCGCGCGCAACGTGCTTGCTCTTTTGCAAGTCCAGACGCCTCCATCAGTTGTTGCTTCTTTGCGTCCGTAAACTCGCGTGTGTTGCTCGAGGCGAGAAAAGTCAGCAGCAGCCTCAGGCGAACGTTGAAGGGATACGAGGCGTCTGTGATGACACCTTCAACTTCCTTCAAGAGATCTTTGAAAGGCAGCTTCCCAGCGGCGGCAGTTACCATGAGCTGCTCCACCTCGCACACGCTCATCAGACGCTGCGCCTTATACTCAGCCATCACCCTCGTGCACATGTCAATATGAAGAGATAGCTTAGACTGCTTCTCCTGAAACTCTGGAAGAGCACGCACTGCGCCGCCCAGCTCCGTCAACGTCGCCCCGCCGTCCTTCTTCATACCGTTCGCAAGAGCTGGATTCTGCTCTAGCAGTTGCTGCAGCATCCGCGGGAGTTCCTCCAGACACGTTGGCATGAATTGGTGTCGGTACACGCACCAGTAAGGATCGGTTTCCCCAATGGGGCACTGCCGCGTTCTCTTCTCCCCAGAGCGGTCTGTGTACTCCTGATTATACACGCCATCGGCGAGTGGGGTGAGATCCTCTAGCAAAGCCTGGTATGTGCGCTCGTGAATAAGCGGCTCCACGCTGTCATACGAGCGATCGACGACAATCAGCAAGGGCGGCTCCTGGGACTCACTGTTGGCGTTTAAACCTTGTAGCTCGCGCGCCACCTTCTTCATGACGCCCGCGAAAGTACTTGCCACCCGCTCTGCCAGCATGCTGCGGGCCTGGTAGCGCACCATCGGCACACCAGCACCGAGCGAATACATCACCGCAACGAGTTGCTCTGTGATCTCACCGAGAATGCCATCGCCGTCGCTGTTTTCAGCACGCAACGCCGTCTCCGGGGGAAACAGCTTCGGCAGCTCCTTCTGCATGTCCAAGTGAAAAAAAAGAGGTTCCGCTGCGGAAAAGTCTAGCAGCGTGTCCTGTACTGTTTGAATGTGATCAACGAGGCGAGGGCAGCCAGCAAGCTGTTCAATAACAAAACCTGGAGCAATATGGGTAAAGAAAATGTATGCATCCTTGTAGGTGCTCCTGGTTTCAAAGTCCTTCACAATAAACTCGGCAATGCGCTCCTCTGGATTGATAAAGTAGATGGCGCTACTATTGATCAGCGGCTGTCGCGGCATAAAAATGTCCTCAACAATCGTAATGCCATGCTCCATGAGCTCGTGCATGCGCAAGCACGCACTCACAACTTTGGCCCCTAATTGATCGCACACAAGTACGTTGTACTTTCCCGGAACGCTATCAAAAATGCTACTCAGTCGCTGCTTTACAATCCCTAGTATGCCGCTGCTGACGTACTTGGGCACCCCGGGCTTCGCCTTGCCCAGGTTTATACCGAGCATGCCCCCTAGGGACCCAGTAGGAGGGGGTAATGAAGAAGCTGGTGAGGACATGGTCTTAGAGCCTGCATCGCTGCTCGCCGATGCGTTTGGGGGGACAACAGTGACCTTCGCTGCGGTACCAGCGCCTAAGAGGCCACCTGCCAGTGTAGCCTTCCCATTAGCAGGACGAGCAGCAGGCTTCACCCCGGACTGCAAGGCCTGTGAAGGGAGGGCGGACTCGGACGGTAGTGTTGTTAGAGAGGTTCCTGGTGACGTTGCGGAGGCTGACATAGCGCTCGGCTGCCCCCGTGGCCATATAGTAGAAGAAGTGGAGGCCGCGAAACCACCACTGGGGCTGGCACTGCGATTGATAGGGTGGATGGTGGAGGTAGTGGAGGCGCCGGGCGAGATGGCGGTAGAAGCACCCACAGACGGCAGTGGCAGCGGCCGGCGTAGTGAAGGGCGCTGCTGCATAACAATGTATATATGAATATATAAAAAGGTATTTATTTTTTCTTGTGTGTATGCGTGTGTGAGCTAGTCTATTTGATGTGTAGTCTCGCGGCGATCGACGTTCTCTCAGATATACACAGTATTTAAATCTCGTAGAAAAAAATTATAAGAAGTTGATTTCCCGATCGTAACAGCAATATATGTATTTTTTAAAAATGAAAGTGCTATACGTGTGTGTATATATATATATGTTTGTGCGTGTGCAAGCAGGTAAAGTTGTATAAAATAACAAAAGAGATAAAAAGATCAGATCAGCAAAACGCTTCTTTCCTTGCTTCAAAATCTGTGCTGTGCAGCAGCAAAACAATAATAACAACAATAAAAAAAATCTTAAAGACTTGTGCTGCAGCGCGTGTTGCTCCGTAGCAGAGCTGCATTGTGTGATAAAAAAAGAAAAAAAAAATGGAAAGGAAAGGAGAGAAAAAGGAATGCCGGAATTAACATAAAAATGCAAAATGTATTCCTGTATCGTGAGTACTATATAAAAAATAATAATAATAATAATAGAAATGCAGCGTAAGTTTATATTGAACATCATAAGCATACACACACACTCATACACAGTGTGTGTGTGTAGCAGTTTGTCTTCTTCATTTTTTCTTTCTGTCTATCAAGTGTGAATGCTATCGTGTACAGCCATGCACTCATGGAAACGCATATCTCTAAAACAACAGACAAATTCCAGACTGTGGCGGGAGTCTTCTTCCTTCACAAAAAAAAAATTCTTGACGAATTGGCTCTCCTAGTCTCTAGTTTGTCTCCTTCAAGTTCCCCACGCACTGCTCTTGGTATGTATGTGTATGTATGTACATATTTCGACTACAGCAGTCAAAAACTAACTAACTAACTCCCCCTCCCCTCTCTTTCCCCCTTTTTTATCCTGATATATGTTAGCATTTTTTTTGAAAAAGGAAAAGCAAGATAGAAAGGAAGAAAAAAAAAAAACAGCTAACCAGTGACGCCACGTTTTCCTTTTTCTTTTCTTCTTCCCTCCCTCCAATCACAATGAATATGTTTTACATGCTTCATTCCAGGTAAACATTGCAATTTAAGAGAGAAAAAACGGAACTTCTGAACACAACACCAATAAAAAAAAACCTCAGCCACAACAAACATGGAGACTGCATGTAGTATATTGCCTATATAAATGCACACAGAAGTACAGTGCAGGCACATTATTTTCATATATATATAAATTACTCAACTTGAGAGTAGTTGAGATCATAGTGACCAGGACCTGGTGCCTTGGGGTTGCTGCGCTCCCACCGCTCCGAGGGCACGCGACGGCCGCAGAACTGTGTTTCCTTCGTGATCTGCTTCTCAAAGTCCGGGACCAGCTTCACCTTGTTCGGCAGGGCCTGCGCGTCGTACATGGTGTTGGCACCGCAACCACGCTGCGCGCGCACCTTCTCGCGCCGCTGCCGTGTGAGTGTCGTGCTAATCATCGGATCACCCGTTACGCGCTTGTCAATCGCTTTGAAGGCGTTATCCGTTTCGTAGGAGAGATCATGAATAGGCAAAAGCGTGTCGGGGCGGCTGCAGCCCACGCCGAACTCGGTGGACCTGCTAGTGTTTGGCTTCACCCACTTTAAGTTCGGTGGCTCACCCAGCTCGTTGGCGTGGAGGCCGGAAAGGGTACCGTGGCCAGGAGCGTGAGGATGAATGACAGCACTACGACTGCGGCTCAAGATCAAGGCGTCAGCGCAGCCGTCGCTTTCGCCATTGCCATGCCCAGCAAAATTGTTTGTCACGTTACTGTAGGCAGCAGCAGCAGGAGTGCCGTCGCGCAGGTTCTCTCGCTCCGCACGTGTGAGCATCTTGTCGAATGCACGAACGCAGGTGAGCTGCGTGGGATCACCGATTGCGTGCTTGGGGAAGTTGAGATCTCGCTCAATGGACACCGTTGTATCCACCTCTGCGTCTTTAGAGCCTGGCTGGTGCTCTGTGCGCGGGGGCAGCACCACAATCCGCTCATGCGGTCTTGTAGCTCTCAAAGCTTCGTCCAATTCAAGAAACTCTGTCGCCGCAGTCACGCGGAGGTCCTTCTTGCCAAACCAATGCGCATTCCGACCGGTGGACTGCCGCATTTGAACTGGATTTCTCAAATTCTCCGCAATATTGCCCGCGACGTCGTACGCCCCAGTAGGCACTCCTGACACAGGAGGCTCGCGCCGCCGGGACGTCGTGGCGACTTCCATCTTCACCTGGCATGGCACTCGCTTCGTGGTGGAGCGTGTGTCTGGATAGGGCCAATAGGTCACATCCGGCGCGGCGCTGCCAATCTCCATCTTGCGCTCCGTGAGAGAAAGAAACATGGAGCTACCCTTCACGTTTTCACCAGGTTTACGCGGCACCGCGTCACCCGCCTGCTTGTCGAGTGGAGTCGTCGTTGCTCGCCCAGTTGCCCCAGTCCCCCGTGTAGCACTGCCGGCAAAGCCTGCACCGATAGTGGAGAAAGCGCCTAAATGCGTAGCAGCAAACGTGCCGTTGAAGTTGGAGTTTACTTCCTCCTTGTCAGTGTCATCCCCGTTGGCCTTGCCTAGCGTGTCAGTACCGGATAGCGGGTTAGTGCAGTCATCGCCCTTGTCGTCAGCACCACCTCTTCGCATACGTGACTGGTTCTGCTGCTGAGGAGCGATATAGCCTCCCAACACACGCAACTCAACCTCGCCGAAACGGGGATGGTACTGCCCCAGAGCAGGCTGCCGCACACCGGGAAGTCTGCGGCGCTCTCCACGATCACGCCCAAGACAGAGAAACGGATAGGTGCCTGCCTTGAGGTCCTTACGAGTTAGATTGCCCTCGCATCCACCCGCTGCCCCACCACCACCAGCAGCGGCATCCTCCTCCCCATCTCCAGCTCTCCCTGCGGCGTCCTTGGTGCTGGCTGTAAACATATCTGCACGCTGCAGCAGATACGCCGGGAGAGCGCCGGTGTCAACGAGTTGGCTTGGATGCACGGAGCCCAACGTCGGCGCGAGCTGTCTTAACAAATCTGGGTGTGGGGCACTCACCTCACGCAACGCGCTCTGCCGTGCAGCGCAAAGTGCATCTAGCTGATAAGGCCGGAAGCTGCTGATGAGTTCGTAGTCATCCTCAATGCACTTGACCGTGTCGCCTGTAGGCACCAGCGCAATCACGGAAGTGTGCCCTGCCCCACCGAGCTTCGTGCCACCCAAAGCCTCGACGCCCTCATCGGCAGCCTGCGTGAAGGATGGAGCCATGGTGGCGAGTGTTGTGATGTTTAACGTACCGCACTCCGCGGCGCCCCAAGCAGCCTGCTGCTCCCCTTGTGCTTTCAGCTGTCGCGCCCGCTCCAGTCGGTTCATTGACAGCGCAGTCGGCTGCACCTCAGCCCCGCCTGCTATGCGGTAGGAGAGACTTACATCGAGAGAACGACCGAGGTTGCTATGAGAGCTCTTCGCCTTCTTGACGAGTGACTGGAGAAGCAATGTGTCGTCGAGGGTATTGGCCTTGTCAGCCGAGCTTTGAAAAGTGGCCATTAAAACCTATACAAATCGGATGTTTACTGTGAGGTACTATATATGATTCTAAATATGGTCACTATATATAAATATAACTTCCGCCAGTGCTACTGGTGGCTAAAGGTAGCTGCGGAGGAACAGCGATCAATACGCACACACACAGAAAAAATGTATTTGGAAGCAATTTAAAATGTCTGCTCACTTTCTATATCTGAAAGGAAAAAAAAATAGGATTTTTTTTTTTTGTAAGAGGTACAGTAGTAGTAGTAGTAGTGACATCAACGATACATTCATTCTGAATGTAGCGGTATATAAAATCATTCTTATACATCGTAGATTTGGCTTTTCATGAATATATGTATGCAGATGTAAAGGAAATATGGATACATGCATGATTCATTTCAAATAATAAATCATGCATGTATATCTATTGTCTGTTGCTATTTGTTTGTCTTCCATATTTTTTCTTTTTTTCTTTTTATTTTGCAAGAGGCCAAATATATAAAATCGTCGTTTTTTTTTCTTTTTATAAGGTGGGAATGGCACCCTCACGTTTCAGCACAATATTGTTTCCTCTTTTCTCATGGTCGTTCGCATGTGTGTGTACGCGCTTCCGTGCAATGTATATATATATATAATCCTTCTTTTTGTCTCCTCCAGCTTACACCTCCTTTTTCAGGTGCGCAGATTGGTGAAGAGATGATGGCGAGCCCGCTAGAAAGAAAGATGGGAAATATAAATAAATAAATAAATAAATATACGTATATATATATATATATAACAAAAAGTGAGCTAACAATGAAATGTGAACACCGTAGTGGTGGAGTAAGCCGCTATCCCAATGTCAGAGCCAGTTTGCTTGAAAAATATCGCATCTCCCTCTCTATATATATCGATATATAAACAACATCAACGACAAAAAGGAAGAGAGAAAGATTGGCTCTTGAATAATAACAATAATAATAATAATAAGAAAGAGCAATAGATGAAAGGCACGAAGAAGAAGAGAAACAAATAGCAACAGACATGACAGTGACGCTGCTTCCCTATATATTGAACTTTGCATTGGATCATATATAAATAAAAGGCTACGAAATGCCGTTAGTTCCTCCTCTGCCCTTTCCTTTATTGTTGCTTTCTTCCATATGATCTCTTCTCTCCCTCCTCATTCTCTCTCTTTCTCTATCTCTGCTTCCTCCCCTCCCCCCCCCTCCATTTTTTTTCTCCAGCTTAAAATTGTTCGCTCAAGACACGGACAGCAGAAAGCACATCACCGTATGAGTTATACAAGGGAACTGGAGCAAGACGAATGATATCAGGCGGGCGGGAGTCAACGATGACGCCTGAGTCCAGCAGCTGGCGCTGCAGCAGCGCCGCATCAGAGCCCCCGTCAGCTAGCCCACACTCATACCCCTCTGTGTTGCTAGAGTCTGATTTCAGTCGGTCGGGAAGAATACGCAGAGACAGTTGTGCGCCACGCTGCGCAGGGTCAACCGGTGTGATGATCTCCACGCACCCAGGAGGCAGCATTTCGTTAATAAGCAGCTCAAGATAGGCCGTCAGCTGCAGGGACTTCTCGCGCAGCGAGTCCACACCAACGGTCGCAATCAGCTTCAGAGATGGCGCGAGAGTCGCAATGCTGACGACTGCCACGTTACTGACTTGAAAAGCTGCTGCGCCAGGAGCGGGCTCAAATTCATCGTGAAGGGAAAAGCGGTTCTTACGCTCGTGTCCCCACCACCCCTTCAAGCAGGGCACCGACCCTCCTTGCATCGTGAGGCGACTGTGCACGAACGCGCCGCCGATGTTTCCAGGGCCGCTGTTCATATACTTGTAAGTACACCAGCAAGCAAAGTCAACATCCCAGTCGTGCAGTTTGAGAGGAACATTGCCTACCGCGTGAGCACAATCAACGCCAACGACGATGCCCTTCGCGTGGGCCGCCTTGGTGATAGCCGCAATGTCAAATAATTGACCAGTCAAAAAATGAATCGCTGTTATCATCACCACCGCGATCTCATCCCCCCTCTTTTCAATGACGCTCAGAAAGGCTTCGATGGGGATTACAGCCGGCTCTGAATGCCAGGTATCCTGCGGCGTGGCACCAATCACGATGAGGTCCTCGCTGGGCTTCAAGCCGTGCATCTCCAGTTGGGAGTTGAGGCAGTGTTTGTCACTGGGGAAAGAGTGATTCTCGATTAATATTTTTTTCTTGGCTCCCTTTGGCTTGTAGTAGGCGCACATCATAAGATGGATGTTGACCGTCAACGAGTTCATCAGCACCACCTCGCTCTCGCTCGCCCCAACGATGCTTGCCATGTCCTTGCAGAGCGCCTGGTCAATCTCGAACCACGGATTGGGTTGCATGAAGTGCCCCTCCACCGCCTGCTCCCGCCACTTCTTGAGGTACGCCTGCACAGAGGCCTCTACGCCGACGTGTTGAAGGCCAAGGGAGTTGCCAGCCAGGTAGGTGTAAGGCGTGCCATCGCGCAATTTCGGAAAGTGAAACGCGTCGCGGTGCTCCTTAAGGGGGTCTGCCTCATCCATGTGTAGCGCAAATGCATCTTCAGTAATGGAAACTCCAATCGTGTGCACCGTGCTTAAAATCTTCTCCGTTGCGGCGTTGCGCATTCCTCCTCTTCTTTTCTTGCTTTCTTTCGTTGTTGTTGGTTGTCCACAGTTCTTATTTTTTTAAAAGTTCTTTGCTGCTGTTTTGGTCCTAAGTTTTGTTCCTTTTTAGCTTTCAATTTTTCTTTTTCTCGATGATCGTTTTCCTCTTTTATCACACCGCTTCAGACGATAGACAAAAAAAAAGCTTCTTAATACTAAAATACAACAGTTTGAAAATAATGCAGTAGTAACGGCGAAGTGATAAAAATTCTTTTTTAAAAGTGTACTATGATTCTCTTCAACTAGTTCTGCGGTTAGAAAAAAAAAAAAACAATACGTATGCTTCTCTGTGTGCTATATATGTATAAATGCTACTTCCTTTCAACACGTTTGAAACAAGTAAATAAAAAAATGTAATACAATAATAAAATAAGCACCCTTTTCAAGTCATTACCAAAAGAAAAAAAAAAGGAAATGTCGAGAAGAGTAACGTAAAAAAGCAGAGAATGTTGAAGTGCAACTATTACATGATTATCATAAACATCACGAGAGAGAGAGAGAAAGTCTACAATTCCTACACGCACGACCAACTTCTTGCTTGCCATCTGCATCTTCTTAGACTCATTGTAAGGCTCTAATTCATAACGCCAGTTTATTGTCGCCTCTGCTTTACCAAAAAATGCATTTGTGGGCACGGCGTCTTACTGACAACAATATATAGGTGAGTGTATAAGCACCTACTCAAAGAAAATCAAAAATAGGGACAGACAAGTCTGTCTCTGAGATCAGAAGGAAAATACAACTACACATATACCAGGAAAAGGTCTACCTAAACGACAAGAGACAAAAAAAATATGCACGCAACAGATTGACATGGCAATCCTTAGTACAGCTGATATTTCTTCCCATCATCATATCTTTTTTTTCCTTAATGATTTACAGGTACTGTGTGAAAATTAATGGAAGCATCCGGTGAAGAGGTGGGGAGCGTGACGCGAATGTCAACCCAGAAGTCCTCGTCGATCGCCTTGACGTACCAGTCAACCGTGTCACGGAAGCCAGTCTTGAAGTCAATCTCCTGCCTCCACCCAAGCGCCTCCAGCTTACTAGAATCGATGTCGTACCGCTGATCGTTGAAGTTCCGGTCCTTCACAAAGGTGATGTAGTTGTTCAGCCGGTCGCCCTTGACGGCCTCCTCACCAAAGAGCTGGGCGATGGTCATGCGAGCAACGTCTAGCACGCTGTATTCATCTCGGGTACCGATGTTGTAGATCTCGCCGATGAAGCCGCGCTCAAGAATTGTGGCGAAGGCACGCGCAACGTCGGTAGCGTGCATGAACATGCGGGTGTTGGATCCATTGCCCTGGATGGTGAGCTTCTGTCCAAGGTGCGCGAGCATCGCGAAGCGTGGGATCACCTTCTCCGGGTACTGGTAGATGCCATACACGTTGTTGCCGCGGGTGATGACGACGGGGATGCCAAAGGAGGTGTAGTAGGACTTGGCGATGTACTCCGCAGCAGCCTTGGTGGCAGCGTATGGGTTAGTTGGGTTCACCGTGCCGCCCTCCATCTGGGCGCTGTCCACCTCACCGTACACCTCGTCGGTGCTGACGTGCACGAACTTCTCGATCTTGTTGTGCACCCTGGCACACTCCAGCAGCACATGCGTGCCGACAACGTTGCTCATGGTGAAAAGGACACTGTTTCCAAAGCTGTTCTCAACGTGGCTCTGAGCGGCAAAGTTGATGATGGTGTCAATATCACAAGTGCTGAGCACGTAGCTGACCAAGTCGCGATTGGTAATGTCGCCGAGCACGAATGTGTAGTTGGGGCTGTCAGGCTGCTCAATGTTCTTCATGTTGGCACAGTAGCTCATGTTGTCGATATTGTAGATGTGGACCTCAGGGTGCTGCTTCATGAAGTAGTTGATGAAGTTGCTACCGATGAAGCCGCACCCACCCGTCACAAGGACGTTGCGCATTGGACGCTGTGGATTGCGCCGGGTGGTGGGCTCAGTATCAGGTGCACGGAACATGTGGTGTTTCTTTTTCGTTTCTCGGCGGCTGCTATGGCTAGTAGTGGGGGTGATGATTCAGAAGAATAAGAAAAAAAAAGCAAGTGACTCGCGAATGTAATAAAAGAAACGAATAAGGAGATTACTGCAATGATACACTGATAGAGTGATAATATAGCTAGCACTCACACAAGCACAAAAGGCAAAGGAAAAAGAAAAAGAAGATATATGTATGTATGCTTACCACTAAAAAATTAAAAATTAAAAAAAAATGAGAAAGGAGAAAAAAAAAAAGAATAGATTTATGATAGTGCAACGAAATAGAGCATATGTAGAACGATGATAGTGCTAACAAGAAAGCTTTTTCTTCTGTTCCGCAAGAGAAAGAGAAAAAAGAAAAACTAAACCTTGAGCTAACTGATCTGCTATATTGACGCAGGAGCAGATGTTGAGTTAAAACAAATAGATATGTTTTTTTTCTTTTTTTAGTTTAGATACTGATGTCCCCACAACCACCTCCCCCCCCCTTTTTTTAGTCCACACCGGATAAAAAATAATAATCAGTGCACAGGAAAAAAAAAAAGAAGAGTGGTGCTAGTCGGACAGAAGCATCTCACATTTTTTTTAAGAATAATAAAATAATAAATCATGAACGTGTGTGCAGCTGCAGCCGTTCTCTCTCTCTCTCTAATTCCCATGCTGCTTACTTGGCGCCAGCGTTGGTCTTAGCGTGGGAGCGAGCAGTAACGGTGATCTTCTTCACAGAGGGGTGGATGGAGCGCTCAATCTTGTCTGCCTTCTTCTTGTCGTTGACGACAAGGGTGTAGAGGTAGCGGCTGCAGCGGACCTTGAACTTGGTCAGAGTGGGGTTGCGCTTGACCTTCACGTAACGGGCATCCTTGCGAGAGCAGATGGAGAGGAACTCCTTGAGGTTCTTGATCTCGCGGGGCATTACTGAAAAAAAAAGAGGGGATGCTACGAAAAAAGAAAGGTTCTTTCGGGTGCGCACACTATTCACAAATATGGCAAATAATAATAACGTAGTCAAAATCAAAAGGAAAGAAAAAAGAAAGAAAAGAAAAAAAAGAAAAGCCAATATTGAAAAGAAAACAGAAGAGAAGAAACAAGTAAAGCAAATATGGTGCTTCTTCTTTTTGTGTGTACATGAAGTAAAAAGGCAAAAAAAAAAGTTAACGCTTTCCTGTCCCATCGTTTGCAAATAGGACAGCCATTCATAAAGCCAGCTCAGATATAAATGTTGTTTTTCGTGATCATACTAAAAGTGTCATCGAAATATATATATATATATATTATTTTTTTTTTTTTCTTTGCGCAAGTGTGTATCTATGAGATGCGTGTGTATGTACGCATCTACTACATTCAAATCA
>JASANZ010001802.1:0-16358 GCA_030849805.1 Sergeia podlipaevii | reverse complement strand
CTGCTACGCAGTGCGTCCTGACTGTTTCCGTTCGGGTGGAGCACTACCAAAGCGGCGCGAGATGCGATGGTCTTATGCCTGTTATTTCAGATAACTTATATACATGTATTTTTTTTTTTGGATTCTTCGGTACAAGCGTATTTATTGAGTTTGGTGCGGTAATACATTGGATATGAAATAGTTTTGTTTGTGCTGTATTAGTTGTTTTTCATTTTTGTTTTGCTTTTCATTATGTTTTTGCTTTGTTTTCTCTTTTTCGTTTGTTTCTTTCTTTTAGATCGTGTAGTGAGGATAGAAATAGCCATGGAGGCACCAGCCCTATTTACATCAAGCGGTGAAGAGGGATGTGTTACTGCTCTAGCGATACAACAGGAGATGATATCCAGAGATGTGTGCACTGCGTTTGGCGCAATTGCGCATAGCGAAGGAGACGGCGGTGCGGACGACTTGTTTTCTTCGCAGTTTGTCAACAATTTGGAGCTTCATGCAGCACATAGGCGCACGTTGTATCGTCAGATTAGCGTCCGTCTTTCGCACTTGTCCGATGGACATTACTTTTACAAGCTACTCATGTGGTGCCACGATCATCATGTCTTTATTCATCCATGTGTGGAAGCGGTGTGCGAGCGCACCGTCTATCGAGATCATCGTTTTTTTGTGAGAGAAGATGTAGCAGAATTTACCCCCTTATTGGCGATCCCTGAGGAGTTGTTGATTGGTTTTAATGATCCTAACACGCCGGGTATGAGCAGTAGCGGCGAGAATCGTAATTGTTTGTACGATGCTGCTCGGGAGAAGGAGTTTCACTCTCTCAACGTGGGTGAGTGCTCCGATGCAGATATTTGCCAATTTTTTTTTACCTCGCTGGGCATGATCGTATCGGATCTTGTGACAGCGAAGAGTAGCCCTCTTACAGATGCTCGCCATACATTTGCAGATCTTCTTGGCAAGGTGCGCACGTTGAAGAACGCCGCCTACTTTGAGGATGACGTTGTCTTTGATCCTAATGAGCCGTGTCTCGCGGATGTTCTTCTTCAAATGATTCGCAACTATGTTAACGGAGGGCCCTATGTTAACAAGGTGCCTCGTCATGATCTGCTGTGGGCGGTGAGTGTGTGTTTATCGCACTCCACCCCGCTCTCTGTTGGCACTGTCAAGTCTATCGGCATTATCCCCATGGTGCATCTCTTTCCTCATGGAGGGAAGCGGACGAACACGTATGTAGTGGCTCGCACAGGACGAGAGCGGTCTGCGGAGTACATTGCGAAGTTCTTCCGCTCACACTGTGGGTTTGATTTCAGCTGTCAATATAAGGGGCGCTGGGTCTACGTAGTTCCAGAGCGGGCGTTGAAAGCAGGGGAAGAAATATGCCTGCAGGCCATGGCGCCTGTGTGTGAGAGGGATGAGGAGGCGGAACAGATGTGGAAACTTTCGTGTGGATCGGCACCAGAGGAGTATATGAGCTCAAGTGAGGTGGCGGAGCGGCAGGCGCGGCTGACGCAGCGCATTGTGATGCTTGGTGCGGAGCTGGAGCGCAAGGGTCAATGGGTGTAGGTGTATGAATCTGCTGAGTCGGTGCAGACGTATATCACTTGCTATATGTGGTAATTTTTTGTTGTTGCCATTGCTATGTTTTTTTTTTTCAATGTAGTATATATGGATGCATCACATTGACAGTTGCTTTAAATCTCTTTGCATCCCATCAAATTGTGATGAAGGGCAAAGAAAAACTGCTGGGAGTGTCATTTCTCTTTGATATTCGAACTCTTTATTTTTTTATATTTTTTTTTTATACGTTTTATATGTATATATATGTATTTGCATTTTAGGTGTTGAAAGAGCCTGTGACAGCAAACAGGACGTTAGTTTTTTTTTTTCTTTCTCTTTTCGAAGTTAGCTCAAGTGCATATATAGTGTTTTTCTTCTTAATCACAGTGAATATTGGCTGCGCAGAGCAGTACTATCACTACTTCTATACAAATTTGCATTATTATTAATACAAGCCCATGTCCCGAGGAAACCGTGGCGGCAGGACCAAGGCGAGGACTAGTGGGGGCACTAGTACCAAACGTAGCCGTCGAGATGATGGCGGTCGTCGGTCCCATAGAGCTGCATCACCTGCTCCACTGCCTCGTGTGCCATACAACTTTCTGTGCCATATATGTGCGAAGAGCCACTGGACGGTTGAGTGCTCTCGGCTGCTGGAGCATCCTGAGGACCATCCGCTGATGGACACGAAACGAGGGTGCTGGCGTTGTGGTCAGAGAGGGCACAATGCACAGCAATGCGCTGTGAAGCGGTATCACTGTAAGGAGTGTGGTGGTATGCATGACACGAAGGACTGTGCGTACGACCACGTGAGTGAGGAGTGGCATGAGTTTTTTGACCCGCTCTCAAAGCATGTTTTCTACGCCAACAGCACAGATATGAAGGAGGTGCAGTGGGTGCCGCCCACACATGAGTTGGATGTAGTGCTATGGTACTGCGCTGCGTGCCAGGTGCTAGTGCCGAGTAAGTACATGGAGTGCCCTCAATGCCGCGCGATCAGGCCAGTCTCAGCTGAGGTGACAGAGAAGGAGAAGGAGAGTAGCGAGTCATCATCCTCGACGTCTTCTGATGATGAAGGAGATGCTGGTGAGAACGGCACTGGGTCAAGGTTAAGCTCCATTTCTAGAAGCGAAAATAGCCTCAAGACGTAGCACGAGTAACTCGTGTTATTGTGAAGAGAGAGGGGTGAGGGTGGGGGGAGAGGGAAAAGAAAGGGATGTGGTTCCATATGTTCCAGCCATGCCTTTTCTGGAGATTTCAGAAATGAATGGAAATCAAGTAGTCTCTCTCTCTCTCTCTATTTCCGTCTCCTTTTGTATCTTTTCTACTGTACCTTTCTCGCATAATTTGTCCCTTCTATAAAAGTGAAAATGGTTGTTTATTCTCTTCTTTCTTTTTCAGCTAACTTTTTAGATTTTCAGATCTAAATCAACACACCACAGAATACTAGCATCATTATAATATTAATAACTATTACCAATGTTCTTGCGGTGTTTCTTTTTTTTTTTTCTTTGTGCGCAGTCGGAAAACAACGTTTGTTCTTCTTTTGATATTCCACTTTATGGTAGATGTTCTTCATTACGATGTGCACGTGCATTTTTGTATCCCTACTGCCGTTATTATTGTTCACTTGAAAGTAACGTTTCATATATATGCTATTTCCTATTCTTTGCTTCTCCTTTATCTTTTACATCGTGACACTCCCAGTGAAGAATCAGAGTACTGGAAGCATTCTAAACTTTCTCCAGATCATACATACACACAAAGCCATAGTAGCATAGATATACCCATACATACATACATACATACATATATTGATTAAGCGCTCTCAATCGCCAGTCTATCCCTCATGTTTTTCTTTTCAAACAGAAAAAAAGAACAAGAGGCCGCACAGCGCGCGGAACACATAGGGGTCCTCCCCTACAAGCAACCCCCCAAGTGTGGTGTATACCTGTGCCCCAACCCCAGCACCGGTTCTTCACCCAACTCTCAGATAGGCGGGCTTCGGGAGGGCACCAAGATGGATGGCTCTGCTTTGGTCTGTGACGATTGCGGACTCAACGTTCAGGCTACCAGCAGCACAGTCCACTATGAACTGCGCTGTAGTTATTCTCTTTCCACATCGGAAGTCTGCGAGGCGTGGAGAGAAAACGTTGGCGGTAGCGATGGCTTAGACAGGAAGAAAGCAAGGAAGAAACTTGTCTTTTATTTTCCTTTTAGCGAATGCGGTGGTGGGACGGATAACTTCACCGTGCGGGTGAACGGGCATCACGTGTTTGGCACACTTATGCGCGCTCGCAGGAGAGATGGCGCTCTCATCTCGTCTGCTCATAAGGCAGCGTTCTTGGGCGAGACGAGCGACATGAGCGGAGAGGAGGAGGAAGAAGGGGGGAAGGACATAGCAGCAGGAGTGGCCGCAACCACGACCATGATGACGGCGCCGGCGGATCCAGAGGATGGAAAGGATGCAGACCAGGAACTAGATAAGGGTGATCAGGAGGAGGCTGAGGCTTCAATAAGCAAGGCAGTACGGAAAGCTAAGCGCACGGCACATTTGCATGCGGCTGCGACTGTGAAGGCGAAGCTTCTCTATTACTACGTGGTAGATGATCTGTCCTTAGTGTCGCGGCTCAGGACAGGTAATGCCACGTCAGCAGGGGCAACGCATGCACGCACACGCGCAGACAATGAGAAGTTACACGTGCTAGTGTCGTGGCGTACTAAGTTGTGCCGCTCTGCACAGGGTGTGATGGAAATCCCCTTTGCGTATTACTGTGCTCCACGTGTGCCAGACCGCATGAGCTACCGCATTCAGTTCACACCAGTGGCCACAACAATTCCGGCAGGAAATCAGCACCAGCAGGTGTCGCAAGATGAACAACAACAACAACAACAACAACAACAGCAGCAGCACTGTGTAGGGATGGGGAAGAAGGAAAAGATACGAGTGGTGCGCAGTCCCAACTGTCGTGGCGGTGTCATGCTGCAGTCCGATGTACGCGAGAGCTCCGCTGAGGTGCGTGTGAAAACCATACTTGGCGATGCACTAAGTGTTTACAAGGACCCAAAGGACTATCTCTTTGTGTTACAAGTGTATCTTGGCGATGCACCGCGTGTGGTGGAAGAGATTAGCCAATGGGGGGTGGTTTCACTGCTGCTGATTGTAGCGTGGGGTGTATGGTATGTTCTTACGAAGGACCTGGAGCTGTGATGGATGGATGTGCACAACGATCAGGAAAAAAAAAGAAAAGAAAAGAAATAAAGAACATTTTGATGGTAAAGTGAAATCCCACTCTCGCACTGTATAGTCAAGTGTTGCAGGTGTGCGGAACCGGTGTTTTCTTTCTCCCTCTTTCTTGCTTTTCTATTGAGAAACAAAAATCAGAGGCCAAGAGTCGCAGCAACTGCTTCACACTTCTTTTGAGTTTTTTTTTTCTCCTTCTCTTTCACCTTTTATTTTTATTATTGTTGTGCCCTTTATTAAATAAGAAAATTGTTTTAGAACCATGCAGAATCTTGGGATCCATGACATTCCCTCACTAGGGGGACTTAACAGCAATAACCAGAGCACTACGGCTCCCTCCCTCTCGGCCTTCATGTCCTCCACTACATCCCGAAGTGACGCCGCTAGAGTGTCTATCACCAACGCTGCTGCTGCTGCTGGTGGTGCTGCTGCTGCCAACAGCTCGAACAGCTACTTCTCTAGCATTGCGAGGGACTCTAGCGTTTCCTACGAGAGGAACGAGCTGGACCGTCGCATCCGTGATGCTTTTCGAGAGCGACAGAAACAAAACAAAGAACGCCAGGTCCAGCACCTTGTACTAGGCAAGGGCCTTGGTACAGCTGCGGAGGAAACACTGCGTGAAGGGTACTACAACCCGCGTAAGGTGTTAGAGCCGCTTTCTAAAACTGAGCGCAAGATGTGGGATACAATTAACCTGGCAGAGATCCCACGCACAACTTTAGGGGACACCGGCGCACCGGAAGCCACAAATACTGGCAAGAAGACCGTGGTGCCAGCACTCGAGGGAGCGACGGACGACACCACCACTACAGCGACAAACGTCAGTAGCAGCAATGTCCACTTCACGTCTGTTGTGCAGGGAGATTTAAGCGAAAACTCAAGCAACACCCGTGACCGAGACCATTCTAGCCTGCACGGGGTATTCGCTGACGAAGATTTGGATCTTCCCTCGGAACCCTCTGATGAGTTTACATCACCTTTTATGGAAAAGCTACGGTGCACATATCGACCTGTGAATTGCATTGTTGAGGCACGTATGGAGGTGGAAGAGAACCTCAAAACTATTGAGACAGAACTCGATGCATTGTGCACACCTTTTCTCTTTAGCGAAGTATTAGAAACGCTTTCGAAGGCGCTGCTTGCGCTTGAGCGAGGTGTTGCGAAGGACGAAGTTGCGCTCCCCATGTGCGTGAGCGAGCCTCCACCTTTGGTCCCAAAGGAGCGGCACGAGTTTATGGCTCGCGAGAGAGAAAATCCTCTTCTCCTGCAAGGCCCTACCCACGTACTGCAGTACATTAGAGAGCATGTTCTACCAACCGCCTTCGAAGTGCTCCCTGTTACGCACACGGCACAGTGGATGGTACAGTACACGCTAACCTTTCTGCGCTCTGTTCCCGCGAAGGATGCAGAGGAGGCGCAGATGCGCATTGAGTTGCTCTCTCGCTGTGTCCGCATTCTTGGTGAGACAGAGAACTACTCTTCCATTTTGCTCTCGCTTCAGTCCAAGGCGGAGGAATACGATGCCTTTGCGATTCTTAAGGAATCCGCTGAGGAGCATCTGGGTGCGCTGCTAGGTGAGGTAGAAAAAACGCTGGAGGCGGTGCTCGCATGTTCTTTCCCCATGCGTCGTGCGCGGCTGCAGTTGGTGGATCGCGGCATCCGCGCGAAGCTTCAGCGCGCGTTGCTATTTCTAAATGAGATTGACTACAACTGGACTCCGAATGTTTTCTTTCACGCGGAGTGGAAGCTCCGCTTCCTCAGCCACGCTTTCTATCGCCTGCACATGATCGTTTCCCCTGCCTTTGTGAAGGCATCACTAGGGTTTATTGACGAGAATCTTTACAAAATGGTCACGGACTCGCGGGTCTCTGGCAAATCAAATGGGCTCACGTTACAGCAGCAACAGCAGCAAGTGCCTACAGTGCGCCAAGTGGAGTATGAACGCGTGGTGGAGGGCTTGACGCTGCAGCAGATTGGTATGGCTGTGAAAGGCTCAGCGAGTCTCATCGTTGGACAGCAGTTGTGCATGGGGTCGAGGTTTGTTCTGCGGCAATGCACGCCCGAGTATGACGAGGAATGGGGTTTTCATATGAATGAGAAGCTGGAGAGGCCATCAAGTGGTGAAGTGCAGAAGATGGTAACGAAGATCAAGACGAAGGCACGCAACAAGGCTATGAGAGGTGCTGCTCGTCCTCCACGCTCTACAACTTTTTTGACACAAGCAGGGGACGATCTAGATATTAGGCTGTGAAACCTGTTCTTAGAGTGGGCGTCTTTTTCTTCTTTTTCTTCCTTTTTTTTGTTAGGAGGAAGGTTCTGTGTTGATGCGCTTGTGTCTGTACATTATGAAAGGTGAAATGTTTTTTTTATTTCCCCCCCCCTTTCATTTCTCTCTCATTTATTTATCTGTGGAAGAAAAGAGTAGGGGGACATGTATATAGTGATTATTATGTTTGGTTATAAATTGTTTTCTGTTTATTGCGTCCCCGGAAGTTACTTGTTTTTGTTCACACAGTCAAGTGAGCACTACGTCAACAGTAATAGAAAAAATATAGCGAATTCGATAGGTGGAAAAACTTTTGTTCCCTTATGTTGAAAAGTCTGTCAGCACATGCACTTATAACTCTGCGGTAGTCGCATTAATATACTTCATTGGCGTTTTTTTTTTGTTTTTGCTTTTGATGTTTGTCCTTCATTTTTTTTCTCTTTTTTTGCAATTACACATATGATAGTGCACTTAGCACACATACACGAACATTACATTTTGTTCTTACATATATAATAGAGATTCTGTGAAAAAAAAAAAAAGAAAATACAGTAGAGGGGATCAATACGGCTACACCATTAGATACCGGGACCTTTTGCTTTCCTATATATATATATATATAATACTTGTGCCTTATATATATATATAAAGAACATAGCTTCATTGCTCACAAGTATTTTTTTTCTTTACTGTGTGCATATTTCTGCATGATTTGTATATCTCTTGTTACACACATTTTTTTAGATACTTTAATATAACAGCAACAAAACGGCAAAAAGCGAAAGAGTGTGTGTGAGAGAAAAAGGTATCATGAGCACTTCTCCTCAGAAGCCAAGGAAGAGCGTGTATGTGGTATCCGATGTGGATGGATGCAAGTATAAACTTGTCATGCAAGGAGAGCTGCGGTTGCTTGGTACTCGTAAGATTAAGCGCTACTTGGAAAAGGCGGCTCACATTCCGCCAGCAAAGCAGTTTCTTTCTATTGATGGTCGGTCCATCACGGATGACATGAACGGAGATGACATTGGCTTATACGATGGCGTAGTGCTCCGTCTACATCCTGCCAAAATACGCGATGCTTCACAGAAGCAGCAGCAGCAGGCACAGGAGAGGCAACCATCCCCACACACCAGCAGCAGCCTCCGTAACCGCAGCCACAGCAATCGCAATACCAACAGTTACTACAGCAACGATGCCAATTTGCCGCCAGCCAGCTACTTGCCTGATGCGGGACCCTATGCTGACGTGGGCCGAGCTTCGCGAGGACCTGGTGGTCCGGGACGGTTTAGCGGCTCACTGCAACGTGACGCCGGTAGGGATGGTCAAAGCATGGATATGACGCCTGCCACAACAGTGGCACGGCAGTCTAACAAAACAATTGGCAGCAACCATGAGGGGAGCAGCTACTACATGAGAGACAGTGACCCTGTGAAGGTTAGGGAAGGGCTGACTGCCGCGCAGGCAGAATCGGCGGCATCGCGAGGAGCTTCGTTAGGAGCAGCGCAGGTAGCTTTACCATCAAGGACTAGCCGGCGCAGCGGAGAGGGACTCTCACCCTCGGCGGCGAAGAATGCGCCGTCGCAACTGCAGCATCATGTCTCTCGTTCTCCACGTCCCTCACAATCACAAGGCGCACTAACAAATTCTTCCTCTCTTGTGAATGCTCTGCAAGAGGAGAACGCGGCACTACGTGAGCGTCTTCGCGGGGCAGAGACACAGCTCTGGGAGGCAGATCAGAGCTACACGCAGGCGCAGAAGGAACTCGCACAGGAGCGCTTGCGCTCTGGCACCGAGATTGAAGGGGCCGTCTCGGAGGCACTGGAGCGTCATAAGCAGAACGCCGCTGTGTGGCGTACAAAGGAAGCGGAGCTTGTGAGGGAGTTAGACCTGTTGCGTCGCGAGCGGAAACAGGCGATTGAGGACCGCGGTCGTGTGATAGCCGACCAGGCGGAGCTGGCAAAGGAGCTCGAAAGCGAGGTGCGCATGTGGAAGAGAGCAGCAGAGGAGAAGGAGGCCTCCGCTCAAGAACTACGCTTCCACTTAGCGGAGCTGCAGAGCAGGCAGGATCCAACGGAGGACTCGCAGCCACGGGCGGATGGCGTTGGGGCCAGTCGCCATCGCTCTCGCAGCGCATCCCCTCGCACAGCAGCAGTTGTAGGAATCCACAGCACCCGTTCCTTAGAGTCTCTTACACGTGATGCCCTGGACTATCTGGCGATGGTATTAGACGTGCCAGCCATGGAGCTGGATGCCAATAACACATGTGTCGTGCAGATCTCTGATCAAATGAATGTACTGGTGACGTTGGATGACGCGACAGAGCGACTCTTTCTGTATGCTACCTTGCTGAGCTGCCTCCCTCGGTCTTCACAAGAAAGGCTGGCGCTCTATGAGATGGTCCTGGAAGGCGCGCTGCTTGGCAAGGACATGGCTGGCGGTGGTGTAGGCATTTGCCGCGAGAACAATCTGATGCTGATGAGCATATCGGTGGACGTGAGACACAGCGATGCGTCGGCGCTTGGGGTAGCTGCACGACCTTTTGTGGATGCGGTGAAGGTGTGGATCTCGGCTGTAGAAAGCATGCTATAGCGTGAAGGGTGAACAATGGCTTTACATCTTTGAATGGGTGACTCCATACCGAGAAGCAGAAGGAGAAAGGGAGAGAGAAGGATATGCGTACAGAGGAGAAAAAAATATGCATAGAAACACTAGAGGAATCGAAAAGCAAAGGGTTCCATTTATTTTTACCTTCTTTTTTTTTACATACACAACGTGTAATTATATATATATATCTGATTTATCGTGATCTACATTTGGATAGTTTTTTTTTTTGTCTCTCACAAAAAGAAAAAAATGATTATAGCAAAGATTGGGAAGTATGGTATATAGAATACACACAAAGTGCTTCCTTTTTTCTTTTATGACCATTATTTGTCGTCGTCTGCATTTGCATAATAGGCGAAGTCTTTAATTTTAAAAATTTTCATGTTTTTTTCTTTTTCTTCTTACTACTGCTTTTATTTTGGTTATGTAGGAAGGTGCACGTGCGCGAAGCTTGGGATACTGCACAACCACACACACATACAATCAGAAGAAAATAGATTTGTGGGGTCGTACAAACGGTCTTTTTTTTGTTGGTAGGAAGCATCAGTTTTTTTTTTTTTTGATAGCGTTTGAGAGCGTGAATCTTATAGCTCATCCTATCTATATTAGCGCAGAGCACTTGATAGTGCGGCCTAATCCCATTCCTCTCTCTCTCTCTCTCTATATATATATATATATATATATATATCCTCCTTGTTACTTTATTTGAGATCGTCAGGCGCAATAAAATGCAGTCGTGCATGCGGTTTTGTGTGGTAATCCGCCCCGCACACCAACCATTAGACCTGCAGTCACATCATGCGCTGAATACTTGTTCTCCCTGCTGTTCCTCTTCGTCCATGACGGTCCTGGAGCTCCCATCGGCGAACCAACGCTTGAGACTGCCTTCTTCAGATATCGACACTGTTTCTCAGGCGCCATCTGCACTTCCCTCTCCCCCAGTACTGGTAGGAAGACACACCAGGGGACTTTCATGGCTGCTGGGAAACGATCGCGCCTTCTCGCGTACTCTGCTTGAGGTTACGACGTGGTCTTGTCCAGATACAAGCGATGCCTCTTTGGGGATAGTGCCTTGTCATCCACAACTGCCACACTGTGCCGTGCGTGTGCTGTGTCGCGACCGCAATCATCTTATGCGCGTATGGAGGGGGACTCAGCGAGGGGTGAATACAAGCAGAATCAGCGCTTCAACACATCATACGGGCGAAACCAAAGAGGTACCCATGCCCACTGATGTCAGCGCTCTGCGAGAGCGAGAGCACATATGGCTGCGTGTTGGGGATCATATTATCATTGGTGGACGCGCGTGTGTGGAGCTTGTACCCTTATGTGTGTTGGTGCCTTCTGCTATAGACGAACGGGAAGGGCTATTGCCACCAGATGCAAGCGGGGGTGTCGCTGCCAACGATGGTGACGAGGACGTAGTAGCACAGAAGGCCGCTTTTCGGCCACTGAAGTACGCGTGGGTTCATGCGGACACAACCACGCATGCGCCATCGCTGGTGCTACCTCCCACGCTGCGCCTCTCTACCTCACTTAGCCATTGGACGTTGCTTACGCGGAGGGTGAGAAATGAAATGTTTTTGAAAGCATGGGAATCTATCTATGACTCCTCTTTGCTTTATCCTATGGATTGCAATAGTGGTGGCGCAAGGAATGCTCAGGGTGTGGGAACGCTGATGTCGACTGCCTCTCACAGTGGCAGCGTCGGCTGCAGTATCGTCGCTCCTTCTCTTTCGGTCTCGTATCTTCAAAGCAGGGCTTTGGACTCTTCATCATCTCACTTTGTTCTTCGCCATCCAGGACAGCAACAGCAGCAATTACAAGAGGTAGGAGCAGAAGAGAAGGACAAGCAATGGCAAGACACGCTGGCGGAGACCGGCCCCTGTGACCTAGCGCCTAGTGAAAGAGAAAGCGTTCGCAGTGACCACAGCACGAGCGGCGTGGAGGCAACCCAAGAGGACGCCGAGGCAGAGGCGGCAGCAGCGGCGGCGACACCGACAGCCAGGTCGCATATCTTGGTTCGCTCTACCGAGCCCAGCTCACTTTCTCAGCAGCAGAACAAACAGAAGGAGAAGAGGAGACGAGCCACCACCGCTACGTCTCTTCCACCCTCAATGCCCGCGCGTGTTGGCTTTCTTCCACAAGAGAATGGGAGCACCGCCCTGCCTCGCCATTCTTCCTCTCCTTTCTTCTCTGCCGGCCCAGGCAGTCTTCTCCCTATAGTGGCAGCTACTGCGCCAACTCGCTCCAGGGCAAGGGCGGAGCTCCCCACCACTAGCAGTCAGTGTCTTGTCTCTAGCGAGTCTCAGAACCTCGGCGAGCGTCCAGCTCACAACACACAAGGCAACGAAAGTGCCCCACAGAAGGGAACGCAGACACGTGGCCTCTTTGGGTTTTCAATGGAATCGACGAACGTATCCTCTGCACGCGTGACGCCTAGCCCACATAAATCACGTCACCGCAGCTATAGCAACGCTGAGAGCAGCGGTGGACCACAGCAGCGGCTGCCCCAGCCGCACTCTACGTCTGTGCACACGTACGTAGAGACATATGACGAGAACCTTGACGTCGCACTGGCCAATCTAGAGAATTTCTGTGCTGCTATAGGAGATGGGATGCTGAGCCACCAACAGCAGCAGGAACATCAGGTGGCTCTTATTGGCGGAATGGATGAGCCCATGTGCACACCTGAAGATCATCAGCAGCAGCGGCAGCACAGACGGTCGTTAAGCGGCACAGACTTACAACAAAAGCGAGGGAAGGGGAAAAACAGCGCAACGAAGACTAAGAAGGGTCCTGGCAAGGCGAGCAAGCGCAGGGGTACCTCCTCTTCCGTCTCATGTGGCCGGTCCTCGCCGCCACGGTCTACGATTGTGGCTCCGTCACGTGCCTCACTGAAGAGACGTCGCGCAGAGACGGTGGTAGCGACGGCTACTATGGGGCTCGATGCGCCTTTCGCGGTGGCGGTGGCGACAGCAGCTGCTGAGAAGGGCACGTACTTGCCACCAGAGGCAGAGTCCCAAGAGGTATTCTTCAAGCACACATAATTCTCCTTTCCTTAGCCCTCCCCTCTCTCAACTCACGAAGCAACAGTTCTTATTCGATCTCCTCGCCCTTCCCTTTCCCCCCTTTTTTTTTGCTGTTTTGGAAGGAGAGTGGTTTTGGGTTTTGCTTGCTTGATAGAGTGAATGAGATGATTTGCTAACATTTAGATATCTCTGGGGAGGGGGGTNGGAGGGGGGTGGGGGGGGGGGGATATGATCTTTCCAGCCCCTCCTTTCTTCTTCTTTTTTTTTTTGCGATGGTTGCATATATATATATTTATTTATTGTTGTTGTTGTTGCTGTTGCTGTAAGTAATAATCATTATTCCTGCATAGGAAACCATTTTTTAGCTACTTTGTATTAGACGTTTGTTCTGCCCGATTATGCAAACACATATACGAAAGAGAAAAAAAAAAATTTGTTCATCTCAAGCACATGTGCATGCGACTACTTGATTCTATGTATCTCCAATTTTAAGTTAAGCTTTGGTTTTGAGATTCATCCAATTTTTTTTTTCTACCTCATCTTTTTGATATTTTATTAATATTGCTGTTTTGTGTCTTTGCATGTTACAGTAGAAGCAGGCATTGCCGCTCCTAGCATTATTTTTTTTTTTACTTTGCCGCCAAAGAGAGAGGCGAGAACCACACACATCTATATATAAAGTGAAAGGCAAGTACATTCTTTTTTTCTTTTGCTCCTTTTTTTTGATAATAAAGCTGTGTAAGAACATATATTTATTATATTATATTTATTTATTTATTTATTTATTTTATAGCTTCCCGAAGGAGAAGTTTGGCTACTAGTATACAAACACAAGCACACAGAAAGGATTGCTTAAGGGCCCCTCTTACCTCCTTCATTTTGTTGCATCTTTGGTCACTTACTTTCGCAAGTTTCATCTCTTCGTATTTATATATCGTTTTTTTTTCTTTTTGTTTTGTTTTGTTTTGTTTGTGAAGGAAATCAAATCAAACAAGAGGTAGTTGGTGAAGCACTAACGGTCTACCAAGTTGCGCTAGGCTGCTGTGTCTCACCTATTTCATTATATAGAGATATATTAATCACTCCACCTCCCTTGTCCTTTGACCTCCTGGGCTTCTCCCCGCTCCACTATACAACTGCTATCAGAAGGTTTGAGAGAGGGATTAAAGAAAAGAAAAGAAAAATAGTACAAGGAAGCTTAGCAGATATATTTGCTTGACACTTTAGAGGTGTTTGTGTGTACAGGTATCAGAGCCCGAAAGAACTCGGTACTGCTCCCTCATACCTTTCTGGTGGGCGAAAAGAGAAGGCTTTCTTTAAAGAAGAGAAAAAGACAGAGACAAATCAGAAGGAACCACGGAACTACACGGATCTCTTTTTTTTTTTTTGTTGCTGCTGTGGCTGTTCTTCGCGACTCGTGCATAGCTAACCGGCTCTACCCCCTTTCATTGGATCAGAGGTTCCCTCTTCGTTTCCGCTCTCACACGCGCGCACACACAGCTATCTATCTATAAAAGGATAGAAGGTTGCCTTTGTGTTAGTACTGATTTTCTGACACGTTTTGTTTAAATCACTACCAAAAAAAAAAAGGGCGAAGGGAAGGAAATCTTTTCTTTTTTTCCTCAGTCAAGATGCTGCGCATGTTCTCTGGTAGCTGCATGTCCCTTGAGGATATGGACACCGTGTACCGGCCCAATTTAATCAAACGCCCTCATCTTTTGGGTCCTGGTGCGGACTACTTCACAGAGGAAGGCGAACCAGTGCGTCCGCAGCCCGGCATGTTCACTTTCCAAAAGGTGTTTTCTGGTAGTGCGCTGGACCTCAACGCGATGGGGTGTGATACCGTCGCCGCTCACATGATGGCGGACGATGAACCTAGGAGCCCCGTGACACAACAACAGCGTGGCGGCCACAGTGGCGGCAGCGCAATGCCCGTCAGTAGCATTCTAGAGCAACTGTCTACAGAAGCAGAAAGGGCGAAGAGCGCTAAGAGCAAGATCCACGTGCTCATCGTAGGTGACAACGGGTACGTTTCATCCCATGTGATTGAGAAGCTTCTTGAGGCGGGCTACACTGTCCGCGTCACGGCACCGAACAGCGGTGCGCGTCAGAAGCAGCAGCAGCAGCAGGCGCAGTCTGACCTTTACAACATAAGCAGGGAAGCCGCAAGTCGCTTGTCTTTTGTGGAGACGAACATTGTGAACTCCATGTCCCTACGTGATGCCATCCGTGGATGCCGATACATCATTCATTGCGGCTGCCCTAGCGCCACCATGAAGGATAAGAACCCTGTTGCTTACTACACGCAAGCTGTCCAGGCTCTCTTTGACGGCATCAGGCTTTCTGGCAAGTCAACGGTGAAGCGTGTTATCATTACCGGTGCGGTGTCCTCTGTATTTCATGTTACCGACCCTGACCCGCCGAGCGGCACCTTTAACGAAGAGTGCTGGAACAACGTTGCCACAGCTGAGACGGATCCTATTCCCTTTGCAAAGATCGTGTTTGAGCGCGAGGCGTGGAGGCTGCGGCAGATGATTGGCGTAGAGCTGGTCGTGTTGCTCCCATCCATCACTATCGGCCCAAGCAGAACCGAAGAAACAGCTGAGGCGATGTTGGCCATTCAGTCACTTGCGAGTGCGCCAGCCTACTTTCCCTTCAGTCCAGATATCTACTGGAACTTTGTCGATATTTGTGACGTGGCAGATGCCCACGTGCGCGCGCTCGAGGCTCCTGAGGTGCGGGATCAGCGTATTATTATATCTAATAGGTGCCTTAGCATGGCCGAGGTGGCGCGCATCATCAAGGCGCGCTTTCCTCACCTCACTCCACCAACTAGAACTGCCAACAAGTTTGTCACTCTTCTTATTGGGGCTACGCAGTCTCGCAATGGCGTGAAGCTGGGTTTTCTCTGGCGCAGCCTCGGTGTTCGCAAGAGCCTCGACAACACGCGCGCCGTGTCTGAGCTGCAGATTCCCTTCACCCCCATTGAGGACACCATCAGTGCGTGTGTCGAGCAGATGATTCAGGCTGGCGAGGTGCCGGCCAAGGCGGAAAGCAGCGGCTACGCAACGAAGGCGGCATTGCTGCTGGGTGGTCTCAGTGCGACTGGTGTGGTGCTTGCTGCGGTGCTCCGCAGGCGCGTGCGCAGCTAAAGGTGTGTGTGTGTGTGTGTTTGTGGTAATATATATATAGTTGTATTTACTTGCGCAGGTGGTTGAGTCCTTGGTGACACAACGACGAGGAAAGGAGGAATGGGAAAACAAAATAGTGAAAGGTGGAAAAGAAAGAAGAGGAGGGAATCACACGGTCAAATATGCTGGCAATAAGTGACCTCATGAGTCCGTGCTCTTCAACAATAGACGGAAGAAGAAGAAGAAGAAAAGGTGAAACGATACTTTTTCGTTTTTTGTTTCCGGAAGAAAAGTATTTTGCTTGGGGAGGGGAAGAGTGAAAAAGGATAAAGAAGAGATTGCTACATGTGCTCGACGTGTGGCTAAAGATCCACGTTTTTTTTTTAATCACAATTCCAAATGGCTTCTCGTGTATCCCCCTCCCCCCTCCCTTTTCTTCTTCTTCTTTTTTTTCTGCTTCACTTCGTCTTTGTATTTCTTAACATCTTTTTTATTATTTTGGATAACTCTTCCCCCCCCCCCCCCCCCTATCC
>JASANZ010001801.1:0-16276 GCA_030849805.1 Sergeia podlipaevii | reverse complement strand
CTCCTGAACTGCTTATCCTGCAGGAAAAAAAAAAAAGAAACAACAAAGGCATATGTGTGTACACCTGCGCGCATGGACAAAAAATGTGAACGTAAGTGGCGACAAAAAAAAAAGGCAACACACAATTTCTTTTTTTTTTTCTTTATTTGCGGCATATCAGGAAAAAGAGAGGGAGAGAGCTCTCTGCAAAAATAAATAAAAGAAAATCTTGAGTATATGAGTTTTCCTCCCACTTCTCTCTTTTTCCATTGAAGATAGAAAAAAAGAAGGGAAAAAAAAATCGATGATTCTACCGTTCTGTGTATACATCTCCCCTCTTCAAAAAAGGTGATATCTCTTTCAGATAGGGATAGAGGGAGAGAGAGGTGAACAGACACTACCTTCCCAACCAAGCAAACAACAACAACAACAAAAAAGTAAAGAACAAAGATAAAAGCAGGACTAAGCAGAAAAAAAAAAAAGAAACAGCGTGAATAGATAAGTAAAAATAATATTGAAAGTAAATCAAGTCTGTGTACGGCGCTGAGTTAAAGCTTTACTCCACTGTCTAACACACATATAAAGAAACCCTTCATACACATTGGATTCAGACATCTAGCCAACACCTCCTTCCTTTCCGCTCTGTGAATAACCGGAAAAAAAAACACAAAACATCAACAAAAGGGATATGAGAAAAAGAAAGAAAGAAAAAAGAAGCGGAGGGTGAGGGCGGACGAAGCATGTATTGACAATGTAAGATGGTGGCTAATACTTCCTATCTGTATCTTCCCCTCTCCCCTCTCCTTCCTACTGTGCTCATACACTGTACTGCCGGTACCTCATCGACACTAGCCCGCACACCACGACGCTGAGAAGACATAGGTTCATCCAGATCGCATCACGCCGCGCGGCGGCCCTGGCGGCGTCTTCATACAGTTGCGCCACCCACGCATCTGTGATGCCTCCACAAGAACGCGTTTGCGTTGCAGCTGTGTCTTGCCCAGTTTCCACCTGATCTGCATCTGTGCCTGCATCACTGCTACTTCCACGCGGAGAGAGAGGCCGAGTACGGGATATGATTCCACGCGTCATTCTGGCAGGTGGCAGCAACCCGCGAGCCATGGCTCGCGGTGCATCACCGCCATTGCCACCTCCCCCAACAGCAAAAACGTCCTTTAGTTCTTCCATCAGTTGAGCCGCCTCAGCACTGGGACTCTCGTAGGCCTCTTGCAAGACCTGACGACTCTCCATCCACGCCGCCTTCTTGTGTTCCAACTCCTGCTGCAAGGCAGCTGCACAACGTGCGCGCTCCTTGGCGCGTTGAGCAAAGTCTCTGTCAGCCGCTGCTGCTGCTGCCCCCTCTTCCTTCTTTTCCTCAAGCAGATCTGCGTTATCAACGCGGAAGTCAAGGCACCTCTGCTGAGCAGCCGCGGCTTTGTTGGATGCGTCGATGATGTTCGCGTCCATCTGTTCGAGCTTGCGGTGCAGGTGCTGGGCCGCCTTGTCACTAGCCTGTTTGGCGCGGTCAAGAGACCGCATCAGGCCCGCAAGGTCGGAGACGAGCTTGGCCTTCTCTGCATCCACTTGCGCCAAAGTAACTGCAACTGAAGAGGCGCGATCTCCTTCATTCACGTCGCTGCTGGGGTGGCTCAGCGCGGAAATGCGGGCAATAGCCAGTCGCATCTCACGTATTTGTGCCCTCTCCATCTTTAGGCTGCCTTTGCCCTGTTCTGCCACGCGTTCCTGAAGCGCCTTACGCTCGTGCTCACAATAGTTGACTGCAAAATCGATGGCTCGCGTTTGGACCTGTAAGGAGTCTGCTGCTGCTTCATCCAGTACTTCACACTGGCGCTGCAGCTGCTTCTGTCGGGCTTCGCCCGCCTTCTGGGCATTGACCACGCTGTGAAGCTGCTGGTTTTCTTCCTTGACACTCGCTAGCTGACTTGATACCTTCGCCAGCTTCGACTCTGCCTCGGATTTTTGCTTTTCAAGGGCTGCTCTTTCCGCTTGCACACGCGCCACTGCTTCTCTCTGTCGCGCCATATGGACCTTCTCCAGCTCGGCAATCTGCTTGCGCACATCGTCCTTGGAGGTCTCCAGCGCCTGCTTGAGCGCGGCAATCTGCTTCACCATCCTCGTTGCTGCCTCGGCTTCAGCCGCTGCGGCCTCAATCGACGCATGACATGCGTGGCGCTTCTTGTGGAGATTGTGAACATCACAGAACTCAGCGGCATGCACAGCTGCCTGTGTGGCCTTGGTGTCACACGTACTCAGCTGCGCGACATCAAAGGACGCGTGCAGGCTGCCAAGGCGAAACTGCACGTTGGTGACCGCGGTGTTGAGCACTCCGCACGCCTCCGCCGCGCCACTCACGAAGGCGGCGTGCAGTTCCTTGGGCGAGTCCTGCAACACCATGTCCCACCCATCCCCTTCGAAGTCCTTGACGTATCGATTCACTACCATTCTCGCTTGCTTTGAAGCTGCAGCAGTCGCTTCTTCTTCTTGTCGTGGGTTCTGCTGTGTCAGCTGTGCCACTCGATGCTGCGCTGCCTCGTACTTTGTCTGCACCCCCGCAAGCGTCGCCTGCACGGCTTCCTGAGCCGCTTCAAGCTCTTGCGCACGACACTTCTCCCTAAGCAGTTGGACCTCGTACTCCGTGCGAAGCCGTTCCTGCTTCTCTAGAGCTCTATCGGCCTGTTCATTCAGTGCCTTGGCAGAAATCCACTGCGCATCCTTCAGTGCCGTCTCCGCATCCGCAAGCGCCTCTCGAAGTTTCGTCGATTCCTCGACCGCGCGTGCCTCAGCTTCACGGACGGCCTGCTCCATTGACTCCTGCATAGTGGCTCGTACGGCGAGCTCGCTCTGTGTCACCTGAAGCGCTCGCTTCACGTTCTGCAGTTCTCCCTGAAGTGTCATTAATGCTGTGCTGTGCTGCTGCTGCTGCTGCTCCTTCTCGTCTTCCACGTCTTGCTCACACGCCGCCTCTTCGGCACTGTCAATCTTAAGACTGCGAGAGGCAGCCGCAGAAGCAGCAGGGGTCGCGGCCGCGGCAGCTGCTCCACGTGCGTGCACGCCTTGCTCATTGCCGCTGCTGCCGACAACGTCATCCCCCCGGCACGCCCGCTGTATAGACTGCCCCCGCATCCGATTCCGGAGTAGGTCAATCTGCGCATTCGCCTCCTCTAGCGCCAGCTTCAATTGTGTCGCATCCTGCATCACCTCCTTCACCGCGAGCTGCTCACGCAGCTCGTCTAATGCCTCGTTCTGGCTGGAAGTCTGGGCCACCGCCATGTGCAACACCACTTCCCCCCGCTGCTTCGCCAGCCGCTCCTTCGCCCTCGCCGCCTCGACCCAGGCTTCCTCCTTGGCTACTCGCGCCTGAGTAGCTAAGGCGGTCAGTTCTGCAAGCTCCTCTTGCCTTGCCGCTTCTTTCATCTCAGCAGCTCTTACCTGGTGTCTCTTCTCGTGACGGCTATCATACAGCGCACGCATAGAAGGATAGTCACCATCTTCCACCAAGGCCTGAAGGTCCTCTCGAGAGCAAAGCGCGTCGTGTTCAACACTGAAGGAGACGTGAAGACTGCCGACAACGTACGCCACGTTCGATATCGCGCGGTTCAGTACCCGACAGATGTACGCTACGTCGTCAATGAAAGCCCGCTTCAGCTCTTCTGGCGAGTCTTCCACCACAAGATCCCACTCATCGCCTTCAAACACTTTGCTATGACGTGATGTAATAAGGCCCACAGACTTCTGTGGGGACCCAGCAACAACGCTAACAGCATGCGAGGAGAGAACAAGAGACCGAGTCACTCGATTGGGAACTTCCCCGTCTAATGCCTCACTATTGTCAAATGCTTCCTCCACACTTCTAGCAGTCACACCCCTGGCATCAGCGTCTGCGCACCCCTGCTGCTGTTGTTGTTGCTGCGCAGCGAGGACCTTCTTGCGCTCGGCCTCAAGTGCCTCAGCGACAGCGGCGTCCATGAGCTTGCTGCGCTCATCGCTCTCCCGCTGCTGTTGCTGTTGCTGCGCAGCGAGGACCTTCTTGCGCTCGGCCTCAAGTGCCTCAGCGACAGCGGCGTCCATGAGCTTGCTGCGCTCATCACTCTCCCGCCGCTGTTGCTGTTGCTGCGCAGCGAGGACCTTCTTGCGCTCGGCCTCAAGTGCCTCAGCGACAGCGGCGTCCATGAGCTTGCTGCGCTCGTCACTCTCCCGCTGCTTTTGTTGTTGCTGCGCAGCTTCCTTTTGACGTGATGTGAGTGCCTCCTCGATAGTACGGCGCTGTTCCTCAGTAAGCTTCTGCGTGGTTCCCTTTGGTGGAGAGATGGCGGTCACCACGCACAGCACACTAGATTGTAATATGGTTATCGACGTACTATACGGGCTATGTGGAGGACGTGTCCATGGCCGCATGGCGCTTCTCATCCCACCCGCGTAAGCGTCTGAGTGTTCGCGGAGTCTATAGGACCCCGCAAGATCACCAGCCAAGCCAGCTCCATCTTCCGACAGAAATGCACCTTGCCGGGCAGTGCGTGACACGATGCTGTCACCGTTCTGCGGGTCGCTCGTGAAGGCGTCGTCGCTCTCACCTTCCACCTGCGCGTAGTGCTCTGCGAGTGCCTCCATGTCATCTTCAAGGTCCTCTAGCTCCTGAGCGGCTGCCTCCAGCTGATTGCGGAGCTCCGCCATCTCCTGCGCGTGGTTCCCGCGGCCGTCTCGGAACGTGTGCAGCTGCGTCGTGGCGGTGTCCATCTCCACCTGCTTTATAAGCCAGTTGTACAACTCTCCAATAGCAAAACTGCCTCGGATCGCGTCTTCGTAAGAAAAGCTGGGGTCGTCTAGATATCGTTCACGCAGTTTCTGGCGCTTGGTCGCGTCAAGCTGAGAAGGCTCGAAGGAGGCCACGGAGGACAGAAAGGAAGGCTGGCGAATAAGAGCAGCAGTATCATGCCATGTGCTGCCATTGAGACCCATAAGAAACATGACCGCACTCATGACAAACTGCACCACGGGCGGAGGGGTGCGGTAGGTCTGGATCTCACGCAGGTACTTGGGGTCTATGCTGCGAACCTTCAGCCGAGCGGTTTCAAGGTCCTTCGCGGCCTTTTCTATGGCCAGCTCAGCGTCTCTCTCTTCCTGAATGGCTTCTGCTTGGCGTTGCTTGATCATGCGCATGTGCGTCTTGACGTCGTCAATGCGAGTTTCAAACGAGGTTCGCTTTGCTGCGAGCTCCTTCGCAAGTCGACGGCCCTGCTCTGTCTTTGGGGACGCGGTGGGCATCATAGAACGTGCATGGGACACTGTTTGATTGAACAAGTCATCACCATCATCCTCGCCGTCTCCATCATCTCCGCCATCCGTAGCTTTGTTGCTACGCGTTGCTACAGACACACACGCCGTATCAACTGCTGCTGCCGCTAGCCCCCCTTCACTTGCTCGCCCCCTCCCACTTGTGAGCGGGTTACCGCCACTCGCCCCGAATGCGTCGATATCGTTTTGTTCCACAACGGTCCGGATAGACAAGCTTTGCCAGGGCTCAAGTTCCACGCATCGAGAGATGACGTGAAGTGCAGTGGCTAACCGCCAGCGCCACTCCTGCGTGTACGTGTCGATATACTCATACGCGATTACATTTCCCGCTTCAAGAGCAATTGCCTGTTGCTTTTCTTGTTGAAGATTGCGGCCTAGTTTATTATTCAGAGCATGCTCATAATACGTCATTTCTCCTTCCTCCTTCTCTCTCTCTCTCTCTTTGGCGTTAATATATATATATATATATATATTTTCTCCCCTCTTTCCCTCTTGCGGTTACAAATCTTTTCTATTTTTCCTATTTTAAAGAAACAAGCAAACAAAACACTGATGTAAAGAGAAAAAAATATAGAAAAGGAGTATATATATATATATATATTTATGTATGTTTCTCTGTGTAAAGAAAAGACCAATAGTAAAAATATGCCTTTCCTCTTCTTCTTTTGAAAAAAAATATATATATATATTATGAAGATATAAAATGATAATCAATACTGTTGTGTGCAAGACCTGCTAGTTTCTTCGTTTTACAGCTTTTTTTTTTGAATATATATATGTAAGAATACCTATGTGATTGTGTGAGGAGAGTTTTCGTGCACTCTCGCCCTCTCCTTTTCCCACCTTTCCTTCTGTAGTCTCTTTACATTAATGCGGAATAATAATAATAAAAAAAATACACACGAATCAGCCAAGAAAGAAAAAAAAAAGAGAGAGAAAACAACAACAGCATTTTCTCTTTCACGTAATATATTAAAGCACTTACCATGAATGTGTCGAAAAGCGTCTAGAAAAAGAAAGCCAATAGATCACACATACACAGCTTCAGGGCTGAGGCCATAATAATTATTTTTTATTTTTTATTTTTAATTAAATCCCAGTTCGTCGCTGTCACCTCTATTGCTCACTGTCGCTGCTATCTGGCTTGGAGACCAAGCTTTTGCGCATTCAGCCGAGCAAGTGCCTCTGTTACGAGGCGAATACGGTACTTGATGCGCAGTGCCTCACGTGTCTTCCCCAATGCTATCCGCGTCAGCACACCTTCCTTCTTTTTTAAAAATGCATCAGCCTCGGCGACAGTCATGGGCAGTACGACGCCGCATCCAAGGTTGATAAGCACCTTGCTCGCGTCCCTCACGACAGCGTGCGTGTAAAAATGGCTGCCGAGATCAACGAGAATGCGGTTGCGCTGCGGGGGCTTGTAGAGCTGTGCTTGCTGCTGCTGCTTGCTCAGTGGCGCTGACGAGGGGGAGGAGGAGAAAGCAGACGGGGAGGAAGAGGATGAGGAAGCCGCGGGAGCAGTCACGATGTCACTATCATCCCCTCTCGATCTGTAGCTGTCTGCGGCAAGAAACGAGTAATCACGTGAGACCGCCTGCATTTCTGTGAAGAGTTCTCTGAGCTGAACGCACTGGGATGCCATGGTGGTGAAGGTATCCCTCTCCGTCAGGACACGGTGCAGACTTTGCTTCAGTACGGAGGCTAGAAAGTGCTCCAGGTGTAGAATGCCAGACGATGTCGCCGGCTGCTGCGGTATTGCTGAAGGAGCAGGGTTCATTTTGCTATTTTTTTTTTCTTTCTTTCTTTCTTTTCGTGGATTAATGATGGAAGGGAAGGCCTTCGTAATGATACTACTCCCCTATACTTCGTACCCTGCCTTAGAGAAAAATATTATTTTTCTTGTTTTTTTTCTTGTTCGCTTCGTCTTTGTCGTTGAAGTTAAGCCAACAGATATGTACAAAAATATCAAAAGGATGAAATATATAGGGAGGAGGGTGAATAGTTTTTTCCTTTTAAAGGCGGCTTGAAAATACCAAAATACAACACAGTACACCCACACACACACACACACACAGCAAAAAGCATAAGCTGGTACGTAAGTGATGCACAGTATGGAAAATATTTCTTTCTTTCTTTCTTCTATGTATGTGTATTTGTATGAAGGTGTCACCATAATAACAATAACAAAAAAAAAAGCAAAAAAAGAGCAAAGAAAATACACATCCAAGAGACCATCGGAGTAGTAAGTGCAGCGTAACAAAACAACTAGAGAGAGAGAGAGAGAGAGAAGAAAGATGAAGAACCAAAAAGTCATAGTTCTTCTATTCCCCTGCTCCCTCTCTCACCCTAGTTGTTTGCCCGTATCATGCTACAGTTCATGCTCCGCAATATTCACCTCTCCGCCGTGTTCCTCTACTACTTTCAGCACCACTCGTGCCTCGGTTTCATCCAGCACAAACCTCGCCGAGACCAGCCGCTGGTCAGCTCCATGTGCCTCGATATACACCAACACCTGCGCGACTAGCTCATCTTCAATCAAGCGACGCAGCGCATGGCCGTTCTCGCGGCTCTGCCACGTCTCTCGATGCCGCTCCACGAGAAAGGAGACGGCGAGGTCATCGATACTGCTGGTAGCAACTACATGCTCACCAAGCACACAGGGCAGATTGGCAACAGCCACCCGCACCACCTCCTCTGCGACCTCTTGCGTGAAGGGGAGATAGACATACGTACGCGTGTACGCTGGTAGCAGCGCGCCGTATAGACTAGCAAACTCCTCTCGCACCATCTGCGCAATCTCATTAATAGACTTCCCCACTGTACGCCCTTGTTGGCCAAAGTCTGTGGTCACCACTACAAGTAACTGGGACAAAGGTGGTGGCGGCACGTGGGTTGAGGAGGACGACGTGGCACGGGTGCCTTCACCACTCTTGCCTTTTCTATTGCTGCTGCTGCTGGTGTCTTCTTTCGTAGTAGCCATCTTCTCTTTCTCCTTCTCCTTCGTCGTCCTTTGCTCTTCTTCTTCTTCTTCTCCGTCCTCTTGGAAATCAGGATCTAACTGCTCAGGAAAGTACGAGGCACGACCAAACAGCGGCGCGAGCGTGTGAACCAGCTCTGGGTCCATGGCCGTTAAATCATCCACGAGCACAACACCATGTGGATACTGTCTCTGGTGGGCAGAAATCTGAGCCACGATACGTCTGCGCGCGGTAGCAAGCGGCATGCGATCAAAACTGGTGCCAGATATCGTGAGGAGACTATCCCCCGCGTCGCATACGTCCCTGTCCACCGAGCAGCGGAGCGAGAGCGCCTGCGAGATCAGGCGAGCAGTGAAGCTCTTCCCTACGCCGTTATCGCCGGCTAAGTGCAGAACCAGCGGGTCCTTCGGGTAAGAGAGTTTCTTCCGCAGCGCATCTTCGAGGGCACCTGCGACGTGGGGCTGGCCAATGACGTGCGTCAGAAGCTCATTGATGTTACGCATCGCGTCACGGCGGATATTGCGGTCACTCGTAAAGGGCAGTTCCTTGGGATATTTGTTGCCACTAAAGAGAGAGAACAAGAAGTTAGAGGCCCTATTGCAGTACTGAAGGCGCTGCTTGAGTGGAGTGCCAGGGCGAGAGCACATAGGGCAGCGAGGGCACGTGCTCACTACCATGACGGAATGCAAGTCCTTCCCCTTCCTGTGCTTTAGTGATGATGATGAGGAGGAAGGAGCTGCACTAACGAGGGTAGGGACAGTGCAGGCAAGAAGAAAGAAGCACAATAGCGTAAGCAGGACCAGAAGAGAGTGTCTAGAGCGGTACTGTGCCACTGCTACGCAAGAGGACGCCATTTCAGTGCTAAGTTCCTCTCCTTGTCTATGCTTTTTTTTTTTGTTTCTAATGTTGAACACTACACATAAAACGATGGCAAAAAAAAAAAGCAAGAATTGAGAAGAAAATTATAGTAGTATGTAGTTAGTGCAATAGCACATGTGTGAGGAAGATTGATATAATCAAAGTATGAGTAAGACTACTCATCACAACTACAGAAAAACCAGACAATTTAAGGCATCCATTACTTAAAAAAAAATAATATATTATTGTTTCTCATTATTATTGTTTTATCCACTCACCTTTTCGCTTCTCTCCTCTCACGGAGAGTTTGAGTTGATTACTACCTCTTCCTTCAGATTGACACGGGTAGTTTTCTTGTGCAAGCGCGAGCAAACACACACACACACACACACACACACAAACAAACAAAAAAAACATCTGTAACGACACGTCGCCATCGCGACTTCACGCTCTCCTTCCCAACTAAGGAAAAAAAAAAAAAAGAAGGGTAACACACGAAAATAAAAAAAAGGGCCACTACATACTGAGATATTCTACTCTTCTCTCCTGCTGCTCCTCTTGATGATTACGATGGTGGACCTAGCGGAGGGCCAAAGCTTTCCCCACCAGGGTTGGGTGACTGCGCCATGCCAGCCACCTCCCTGCTCGCAATTCCGCCAACGTCATTCCACACGCCAGCGCCTTGATCTCTGCGTCCAAACTTGGCTCGCCCTCCTTTGCGTCGTCCCAGTTGCTCCCGCCGGTACCACACTGCCTGACTCATGACGCGATCCATAATCTTGTCCTGCTGCCGTACTGGCACACCGCCGTGCATGCCGGTGCCTTGTGGCCTAAAGATCGGCCTCCATGTGGCGTTGTGATGAATGTACGTGCGCTCCAGGTGGGCAGGGATGGTCTTGGTAGTGATGAGAGATACATAGGAACGGGCAAGCGCGTTGATCTTGTGGGTGCGCCACTCTGCGTAGCGCGGCTGCATCATGTGCTGCTTGTGATTGCTCACACCTTCAAGGGGAATGTCCTTCTTGAGGAAGGCACGCACGGCGGAAACGATGACGCCCTGCTGCTTTCCATATAAGCTGTACACGCGGCCTTGCCTCCCCATACGGGCTGTCCGTCCAGCACGACTGAGGTACGTGAGGGCGTTGTTCGGCATGTCAAAGTTGATGACGACGTCGACGTGCAGGTCTAACCCACGCGCGGCGAGGTCCGTGCAGCACAGTATGTTCGTCCGCCCAGAAGCGAAGTCTTCAAACATGTCCCGACGCACCTTCCACGGTAGCGAGGCGTGCAGCAGTGTAGTGGCATAGCCGGCGGCCCTCAGTTGGTGAAAGATCGCGGTGGCTGAGTCAATATTGCGCATGAATACCATCACTCGCTGTCCTTCACCAAAGATGGTGCGTGGCACGTGGCACGTAAAGGGTGCTGCAATAGTAGATAGATGATGCCAGTGAAGCGGCCGCAGGCGCTCGAGCTCGACACGAGCATGGGGATCCTGCGTGTAGTCATTCCCGCTAGAGTGACGAGAAGAGGCGGAGAGCGTAGTAGAGGGTGTCTTCTTCTCGTCGTCCTCCTCCTGCTGCTGCTGCCTCAGGCGCCTATGGTGACCCTGATCCTCCATGCTACTGCCTGGCACGAGCGCGTCATCGAGCATTCCCCTCTCGTACTGGTCTGAGGCCTCTCCTGTTCCCTTGTATAAGCTGCGGCCCTGCTGTTGCTGTTGCTCTCCGTGTCGCCTCCGCCAGTCCTCCAGCGACCCAGAGAGCTTCCGCGGTTCTGCGTGGACAGCGACCTCCGCCTCATCGGTTTCCACTGGCATGGGTTTGTTGTGATGCTTCTTGAGCAGGTGCTGCAGCAGAGTGAACTTCTCTGACTCCGCCCGAACAGCGAGAAAGCGATGCTGCAGCGAAGGTGGAGGGCGGTGCATGTCTTTGCGAAACATGCACGTCACGGTATCCGGAAAGCGTTTGCCGACGAGATACTCGAGCTTGCGCGTCATGTATGGAGAGCTAAATACAAATTGGGTTTGCACAGGCCACAGATACTTGTACATCTCGCGCTTGCGCACCTTCATGAGCAGGTGCACCGCGTCGTGATCGTGCAAGGATGACATCATCGCGTCCGCCTCGTCCACCGCCACATAGCGCAGATCATCCAGGAAGAGTCTTCGCACGCGTATGAGTCGCAAGAGCACCTTGGGATCCATGATGATCACATCTGGCATCGTGTCCTTCAGCAGTCGTGAGAGATGATATTTGGCCCTCTTGCGCGATGAAAACGAAACCGCCTTGATGCCTGTTGCTTTCTCCAACTTGTCGCAGATGCCTTGCAGCTGGTCAATCACCTCTCGCGTGGGGGCCAGTAGCAACATACGTGGTCGTCGCTCACGCAGCGAGATCTTGTACACGTCTCGGTCCTTCATCATGTTCTGGTAAAGCGGGAGTAAGTACGCAAGTGTTTTACCATCACCATGTGGAGCCGCCACGAGTGTGTTTTTCCGCTGGAGTATCGCCTCAATGGCGGTTTGCTGAATAGGCGATGGGGTGGTGATCTGCATCTCTGCGAGTGCGCTGCGCAGCTCGGGTGCCAACATCATCTCCTCAAAGCTATCAATGGTTTTCGTTTTGACAGGCCTCGCAAGGAGGGGAGAGCTCTGCGTGCGAGACGGGGAAAGACTCTGAAGAACTAGGTGACCAGCAATGTTGTCAGAGCGCTCACCGATAGAGCGGCTGAAGGTGTCGCCGTATGCCTTGAGCTGGCGAGGCACGATAATACTACGAGCGCTACTCACTAGAGCCGTGCTGTTTGCCATGATCGACCCGCTGTTGTCCTGAGAAAGAAGAGCAGGGGAGGAGACGACAGCGCAGGAGCCACCGCTCCTGTTCAGCCTGCGCATATGATGAGAGGCGTGGCTACCACTAGAGCAACCCTTCGCGGTGGTGGCCAGCGCGCACACAGCGCTTGGGACTCGCTGCATGCAACTATCCAAAAAAAAAAGTTTATTGTAAGGAAGACACGCGCTGAAGCAGTAAAAGTAGCCGAGATAACAGGGAGGGTGTCTCTACGCGTTTTTTTTTTTGTAAATTGATTCTTGTACTTGTGCGTCGTGTACACCACACACGTACCCACCTACGCAATTAGTCAGGGAGAAGAATAACATAAAATAAAATAAGAAAGCAAGCAAAAGAGAATATGTTGTATAGGTACTTTTTTTTTTTTTTTTTTTTAAAAAAAAAGCAGAGAAACACATTAAGATAGTATATATACGCTACAGCATATGAGCTCCTATTCCTATCCCGCTGTTTCTCAGCATAAACGCATTATAGGTGCTTTTTTAAAAAGTAAATAAGCTGTTTAAGTTTTAAGCGCTCCACACCTTCATTACTACTCTCTCTCTCTATTCTTCTCATGGTCACTAGCTTCATACAACCCGCACAGTCAAAACGTCACCAACGACAACTACAACCAACACAGCGAGATGGGATAATAACAAATACAAAGAAGAAGCTCCGCTTCGAACAGTCAAAAAAAGAGGACATAATATGATAACAGCGACCACAAAAGCACTTTCCCGCCCTGGTTAAAAAATATATATATATATGTATTTACGCTTCGAGCGCCTTCAGGGCAAGAGCGAGGGCTCCCTCGTACGTCTTCATACCACCAATAAACCCAGTCACATGTACGAAGACGCCGCCATCGATACCGGATGCCTTGCTGAGGTCATCATCGCGCAGACCCTTAAAAGGGAGAGGCTTGCGGGACTCAAAGCCGCTGCCGGCCTTGGGCACACACTGCACACGCCAGCCCTTTCCATCCGAGAAGAGCACGTAGAGCGTGCGGCCCTCGCAGTGCGCCTCCTTCTCAAGCTCCACAAGGTGATCCTTCCAGGGACCGCTCTTAGATTTGAAGACTACAATCTGACCACTCGGGTGCACCTCCGCAGCGGCATTGAAGGCCTCCACTACGATGGAGCGGGCGGGCAGCCAGGAGAAGGCGTAGAACGACACTGCCTCAAAGAACTCGCGGCTCGTCATCTCCACCGCTTCCACGAATGCAGCGTTGTCCGCTGCGGCCTCACCGTTCTGTGCGTCGTTCCACCAAGGCTGCAGCTTCCCCACGCGATCAGAGAGCGTGGTCGTCTGTGAGTAGTTCTTCACGAGTGGAAAGGCGGCGGCATCAGCGCTATCCTTCGGTGCGTAAGGCTCTACGCCGTTGTCGATGCCATCCACCTGCTCCACAAAGCTCTTGTAGATCGTATCGTACAGCACGTCCAGGTCTGCTTCAGAGAGGCCGGTGCAGGACTCGGGCCAGCCAGTCATGCGCATGAGCTCCGCGCGGGCAGGGGAGGCAAGGCACGCACTCACGTACTGTGCAATAATGCTGCGACCAAAGTGCTTGTAGATGAGACCTGCTGAGGACAGGCGGGTCTTGTACTCGCGCCGCGACGTGGTCATGGTGCCATGAAAGGAGGACTGATGGTGATCGAAGCGGTTGGTGCTCGCGTCATACACGGCGCCAACATCCACCACGATGGTGCACTGATCAATAACGGCGGGGTCTCTCGTGCGCACAATGACGGCGTTCTGGTACATCTCCGTGTGACGCAGGAGACCGCAGGCGAGAGCTTCATCGCAGTGGAAGCTACCCGAGTGAGTAGCGATAACGGGCGCAGTGGTGCTAGGGACGATAGCATCGAGGACAGCCATGACGGGGAGCCCGTGGAGGTGCTTGGAGACGTACTCAGAGGCGAACCTTCGGCAGCTCATCTTTTTGATTTCTTTCTAAAGAAAATATATGTAGTATATATAAACTTATCTATACATTTGTAGAGAACCAAAGATGGAGTTGATTTTCGTATTCATTTTTTTTTTTTTTAAATCAGATGGCAGATACAGAGTAGATTTATACATATTCCAAACAGTAGTTGAACCATTTCGTCTATCACTTTTTTCTTTTTTCATTTTTTTCTTTGCATTTGAGTCTCTCCTTCTCAGAAAGGCTGTTTTGCATAAGCCGCACACACACACACACATGTGCGCCACTTACACACAATATCCTCCTCCTCCCTCCTCCTCACGCAATAATAGTAACAATAACAACAAAAGAAAAAAAAAGAAAAAGGGTCAACAAGAAGAAAAGGAGAAAGAAAGGTAAGAAGAGTCAAAAACATATATATATATATATATCATATAACGGTGGGCAAAAAAAAAAGAAAAGAAAAAGAAACACGTATACGTTACATAAAGCGTGCCACGACGTCGTAGATGATAGATTCCATCGCGTCCACCACGTTTGCTCCGCTGCTGGCACTGGTTTCAAAATACCCAGCAAGACCATGACTCAATGCCCACTTGCGGCCTTGCTCTTCACTCACCACTCGCTTTCCTTCCCCTACATCGTCGGCCTTGGTGGCACACAGGATGCACACCGGTGCTTTACCATTCGTGTCACCCACCACTTTCCCCGCTGGGGTTGCCCCAGTCGTGGTGGTCGACTTACGGCGCGCTGCCGGCGCGGCTGATTTTGTTGCTGATGACAAGGCAGAGACGTAGCACGCCACTTCGTCCCACCACGCATCGAGCGCGGCGAACGAGTCCGCATCGCGCACATCATACGTGAATATAATGCCTTGCGCGGGATTATAGAACTCGTTGCGAATTTCAATGGACTCATCGCCTCCAGCGACATCCCAGAAGTTCACCCGCACGGCGGCAGGGGCCGTGGCAGGAGTTGCCGCAGGGACATGCATTCCTTGCTGATGTTTCTGCAGCATCGCGACATCGACATCGATCTTCTTCACACCATAGTCAATGCCGATGGTAGGGATGTACTTGGCGACAAAGCGGCCCTCGCAGTAGCGCTTGATGAAACAGCTCTTGCCTACGCCTGCGTTCCCCACGGTGAGGAGCTTGATGCGAGGGTGGTCTAGCGAAGCTGGAAGCTGTTGCATTATATTTACTAACTAAGAATTCTCTCAATTTTTTGAGGCAGGAAGTCGAACGGTTGAGCAGCAGCAGTAGTAGTAGTATATATATATATGAATTGCGACAATGTTTTTCTTGTTGTTATTGAGAAAACAATAATAGAAAAGAGAGGAATAAAGAACAATTTTTCCCTTTCGTAGGTCTATGATTGTACTATGCAGAGCGCTGGAAGAAGGGTTGAGTCTACTACTAGTGTAGACCTCTCTCTCACGCACAGTCGTCTACTTTGTTCTTTTCCCCCGTGTGAGCAACTAAAATGTCACGTAGGTGACAAAGAATGCCTAATAGCAGCACAATGCTACTTGTCTCTTCCTCGGTCTCTGCCCTCCTCAGAATAATAATAATAATAATTATTATTATTATTATGGTAAAGCAATCAGAAAAATATGAAAAAAGGAAATGAGAAGGAGAAAGAAGAGAAATTATTAGCACTTGAATCAATGAGAATAGTAAAAAGAAGAGAAAGGGGGAAAAAAAAAGAGGGAGCACTCGCCAGTGCCTATATGTCCTCTTTTCCAAGTTGAAAGTACTGGCACTGTTACTTTCCTTCTTTTCTTTTCTTTTCTTTTCTTTTCTTTTCGGAGAGTGCTATTTACAACTCTCTCTCTCTCTCTCTCTCTCTCCCTCTCGGCTGTTTTCATGATTGTACAGGAAGAAGATAATACTGTGTATGCGACAGATATCCATCGTTCATTCACGCGCACCACCCCACACAGAGCACTATGTATGAAAGAAGAAGGGATCAAGAGAGAAAGAAAAAGAGAGAGCGTAAAGCGAAGCAGATATATAACTATTCAATTTCTAGTCCATCTTTTCATATATGTATATATTGCCTTTCGACTCATTTAAAGTCCTCTTCTTCTTCCTCCCTCTGGTCTTTCCGCGCATTGGTGAACGTCATCCACTTAGTTTTACTACTCTCCTTCTCTAAGTACTTCCCCGCAAAGCCGTCGTCGCTGGGACCTTCAAGCCCTAACTGCCGTGCACGCCACCGCTCACGTTTGATGTCCTTTTCAATCGACGTGTGACGGCGGTTGCGCTCCTTCTCCTCATTCACATAGACAGCAATGTAGGTGAAGACGGCGGCGGTTAAGCTGCCAACCACGAGCCACTTGTCGCGAGGTCGTCGCCAGTCGATCCACTTGGTAACCATCGGGTCTTTAC